>CM032231.1:6570000-6620000 GCA_019009955.1 Riptortus pedestris | reverse complement strand
CTACGCCTTAACATGCACGGACACTGGCGCCGTGTGTATACATACATATAAACACACATATATTGGATGAGATTACGGGTATAAGATAATTATAGGACTCGGAACATCAGCATTAGCCCGTGAACAATGGACTTTTTAACACAAGCCCACACGTGTCACTATTGGAAACCCTAATCCTGCATTGACATATGACAAATTTCGTTCAATCTGAATATTCAAAAGGATCCTAATACCGGAGCTCCGCTAGGCTTTCTTCCCCCTCCCTCACCACGAACAATATTTCCATTCATCTCCAATTTTGCTCCATGAGTTCCATCCCTTTCACGAATTCCCCGCCCTTGATTGAATATCCGTATAAAAATGTGGAAGAGAGAATTCGCTTCCTTCAGCTGTCACTCATTCGTAAAATTTCAATCAAGTAAAACTCTTTCCGAAGCGTTTGTTAAAAGAATAAAAAAAAAATGAAACAAATGGAAGAACATAAAATTAGTATTTGTACTTTTTGTTCTTCGTTTTCCAAAGTCTTTCAGAACGTTATTCGATTTGCAATTTCTTATTGCAATCTTATAAGAATACATGATAAATAAGTTTATATTGACAAACATCCAAAAAGAACTCAGGTTTACATATGAGTTCTAGTTTATGTCTTTGGTAAACCCTGAGCCATGGGTTCAATTCGATAAATCCCTATACTGGCTAGAAAAGGTTGGTTACCTGAATATAATCCACCTAGATTAGCTTCAATAGTACAATCATAACCTATTTTAAGTGTTATATTTTATACGATATTTATATAACAGTAAGTTTGAGGAGGAACTCATCCAACAACAGCACTGTTAGGGTTTCAGCATACTGTCAAAGCACTGTTAGGGTTGTAGAATAGAAGCAAAACTCTGTTAGCGTTCAGTATATAGACAAGCAAGCACTGTTAGGGTTTCAGCATACTGTCAAAGCACTGTTAGGGTTGTAGAATAGAAGCAAAACTCTGTTAGCGTTCAGTATATAGACAAGCAAGCACTGTTAGGGTTTCAGCATACTGTCAAAGCACTGTTAGGGTTGTAGAATAGAAGCAAACACTGTTAGCGTTCAGTATATAGACAAGCAAGCACTGTTAGGGTTTCAGCATACTGTCAAAGCACTGTTAGGGTTGTAGAATAGAAGCAAACACTGTTAGCGTTCAGTATATAGACAAGCAAGCACTGTTAGGGTTTCAGCATACTGTCAAAGCACTGTTAGGGTTGTAGAATAGAAGCAAACACTGTTAGCGTTCAGTATATAGACAAGCAAGCACTGTTAGGGTTTCAGCATACTGTCAAAGCACTGTTAGGGTTGTAGAATAGAAGCAAAACTCTGTTAGCGTTCAGTATATAGACAAGCAAGCACTGTTAGGGTTTCAGCATACTGTCAAAGCACTGTTAGGGTTGTAGAATAGAAGCAAAACTCTGTTAGCGTTCAGTATATAGACAAGCAAGCACTGTTAGGGTTTCAGCATACTGTCAAAGCACTGTTAGGGTTGTAGAATAGAAGAAAACACTGTTAGCGTTCAGTATATAGACAAGCAAGCACTGTTAGGGTTTCAGCATACTGTCAAAGCACTGTTAGGGTTGTAGAACATAAGCAAAATACTGTTAGCGTTACAGTATATAGACAAGCAAGCACTGTTAGGGTTTCAGTATATTGACAAGCAAGCACTGTTAGGGTTGCAGAATAGAAGCAAAGCACTGTTAGCGTTCAGTATATAGACAAGCAAGCACTGTTAGGGTTTCAGCATACTGTCAAAGCACTGTTAGGGTTGTAGAATAGAAGCAAACTCCGTTAGCGTTCAGTATATAGACAAGCAAGCACTGTTAGGGTTTCAGCATACTGTCAAAGCACTGTTAGGGTTGTAGAATAGAAGCAAAACTCTGTTAGCGTTCCGTATATAGACAAGCAAGCACTGTTAGGGTTTCAGCATACTGTCAAAGCACTGTTAGGGATGTAGAATAGAAGCAAAACTCTGTTAGCGTTCAGTATATAGACAAGCAAGCACTGTTAGGGTTTCAGCATACTGTCAAAGCACTGTTAGGGTTTCAGTATATAGTCAAGGCTCTGTTAGCGTTGCAGCATATAGACAAAGCAATGTTAGCGTTTCAATATATAGACAAAGCACGGTTAGGGTTGCAGCATATAGACAAAGCACTGTTAGCGTTTCAGTATATAGACAAAGCACGGTTAGGGTTGCAGCATATAGACAAAGCACTGTTAGCGTTTTAGTATATAGACAAAGCACGGTTAGGGTTGCAGCATAGAAGCAAGCACTCTGTTAGGGTTTCAGTATATAGACAAAGCACGGTTAGGGTTGCAGCATATAGACAAAGCACTGTTAGCGTTTCAGTATATAGACAAAGCACGGTTAGGGTTGCAGCATATTGGCAAAGCACACAATATTAGGGTTTCAGTATACTGTCAAAGCAACTGTTAGGGTTGTAGAACATAAGCAAAATACTGTTAGCGTTACAGTATATAGACAAGCAAGCACTGTTAGGGTTTCAGTATATTGACAAGCAAGCACTGTTAGAGATTCAGCATGCTGTCAAAGCACTGTCAGGGTTGTAGAATATAAGCAAAATACTGTTAGCGTTACAGTATATAGACAAGCAAGCACTGTTAGGGTTTCAGCATACTGTCAAAGCACTGTTAGGGTTGTAGAATAGAAGCAAACTCTGTTAGCTTTCAGTATATAGACAAGCAAGCACTGTTAGGGTTTCAGCATACTGTCAAAGCACTGTTAGGGTTGTAGAATAGAAGCAAACACTGTTAGCGTTCAGTATATAGACAAGCAAGCACTGTTAGGGTTTCAGCATACTGTCAAAGCACTGTTAGGGTTGTAGAATAGAAGCAAAGCACTTGTTAGCGTTCAGTATATAGACAAGCAAGCACTGTTAGGGTTTCAGCATACTGTCAAAGCACTGTTAGGGTTGTAGAATAGAAGCAAACACTGTTAGCGTTCAGTATATAGACAAGCAAGCACTGTTAGGGTTTCAGCATACTGTCAAAGCACTGTTAGGGTTGTAGAATATAAGCAAAATACTGTTAGGGTTTCAGTATATTGACAAGCAAGCACTGTTAGAGATTCAGCATACTGTCAAAGCACTGTTAGGGTTGTAGAATATAAGCAAAATACTGTTAGCGTTACAGTATATAGACAAGCAAGCACTGTTAGGGTTTCAGCATACTGTCAAAGCACTGTTAGGGTTGTAGAATAGAAGCAAACACTGTTAGCGTTCAGTATATAGACAAGCAAGCACTGTTAGGGTTTCAGCATACTGTCAAAGCACTGTTAGGGTTGTAGAATAGAAGCAAAACTCTGTTAGCGTTCAGTATATAGACAAGCAAGCACTGTTAGGGTTTCAGCATACTGTCAAAGCACTGTTAGGGTTGTAGTATATAGTCAAAACTCTGTTTGGGTTCAGTATACTGCCAAAGCACACAATATTAGGGTTTCAGTATATAGACAAAGCACGGTTAGGGTTGCAGCATATAGACAAAGCACTGTTAGCGTTTCAGTATATAGACAAAGCACGGTTAGGGTTGCAGCATATTGGCGAAGCACACAATATTAGGGTTTCAGAATATAGACAAAGCACGGTTAGGGTTGCAGCATATTGGCGAAGCACACAATATTAGGGTTTCAGAATATAGACAAAGCACGGTTAGGGTTGCAGCATATTGGCGAAGCACACAATATTAGGGTTTCAGAATATAGACAAAGCACGGTTAGGGTTGCAGCATATTGGCGAAGCACACAATATTAGGGTTTCAGAATATAGACAAAGCACGGTTAGGGTTGCAGCATATAGACAAAGCACTCAATATTAGGGTTTCATTATATAGTCAAAGGACGGTTTCGGTCGCAGCATATTGGGAATTCACGCAATATTAGGGTTTCAGTATATTGTCAAAGCATGGTTTGGGTTGCAGCATTTTGGCAAAGCATTTAAATTAATTGAACATTGATTACAAAAATTTACTTTCTTTTTTACATATTCTAATTAAGTTTAATTATTTTCATTATAGTGTCTTCTAGAAACTGTTTTCTATTTTTTGTTGTATCTGTCTAACTAAATATATGCGGGCTCAAGTACTGTTATTCGAATCTGTAACATATACATGTTACATAGATATGTTAAATTTGGTATATACCATGAGACCATGATATATACCAAATTTCGCTAATTACCAAGCTGCTTCGTAGCTTACATGTAAGTGCAAACATATGCTCATTCATGTCGAGCTTAAACTGGTGATCATACCCTTATGAGGATATTTAAAACGGTTTTACTGTTCCAAGATACCAATATAAGCGTGGGAACAATTATAAGATGCTAATCGACTAATATGAATAAATTAGAATAAAATTTGTACTTGGGAGTAGCTGGCCGAACAAAAGGATATTTGTCAGTTATCCAGAGCAGTGCCCAAATCCGTAGCTATTTGGTAAAAGTTCTAATAAGAGTGCTTACTCGGCCCTATTGCTATTTCTGAGTGTTTGGGAGAAAGCCATTCCCCAAAATGGGGCCAGGAAATGGGACTAGAAGACGACTACTGCTAAATTCTGGCGGCAAAACTTTACGCGGGCTTTTCAGACTTCTCTCTCCATCCCAGATGGTAGTTTATAAGCAAACTGTTTATTTTCACATAGGACCTAACTCTGGAATAACTAACTGTTCTCCAGTTATTACAGTCTCAAATTAATATCGGAACCCTTTCTATTTGTTAAGAAGGAAATGTATATATATAAAATTGTAACCTCTGTCTGTACATTGATTTTTTTCGCGAAATTTCACGATAACTTTTCGTTTCACATGTCATAGACACCATAACTGCATTTTGTTTCTTTCGTGTCTGTTTGTTTGTTTATTTGTTTGTTTGTTACCTTTTCTCGCATAAACGGCAGAACTGAATTTTATGAAACTTGGTATGTATATTACTACTAACCCAACTTAGACTTTAGGCTATATTAATATTCTCTGAGACGAACAGGAGTGGGGGTTATAAGGGAGGGCTGAAATTAAAAATAGCGATATTTCGTTTACTATTGGTTTTTCGGCAAATATGAACATAAACAAAAGTTGTTTATTTTGTTATTTAGAGTAACTTTTGTTATATACAATTTTTTCGTATACCGAATTATAAACGAGATATACGCTAATACCTGTAGCGGAAGTGATCAATTTTATTTGGGACAAAAGACCAAACCGAAATAAATAAAACTCGGTATATGTATTAGCACTAACGCTTTAATTATAACAAGCCATACCAACATTTCTAGGGACAGGCAGGAGTGGGGGTTATAAGGGAAGCCTGAAATTAAAAATAGCGATATTCCTTTTCCTATTGGTTTTTCGGCAAAAGTTGTTTATTTTGTTATTTAGAGTAACTTTTGTCATATTCATTTTTGTCTTTTAACAATGTATAAACGAAATATACACTATAAACTAAAGCGGGAGTCAACTATTTTATTGGGCGCTAACGAATGAACCGAACTTAACAAAACTCGCCATGTCAATTAGCATTAATTCTTCCATGATTATAAGCTATATTAAAATGTTTAGGTTAGAACGGGAGGGGGGGGGGGTTATAAGGGAGGCCTGAAATAAAAATTCGCGATATTTCATTGTCTATTTGTTTTTCGACAAACATGCACATAACAAAAGTTGTTTACTGTGTTATTTAGATTATATTTTTTTTTGTTTTATACATTTCTCCAGGAACAATATCAGGAGCAAGTAATTTGCGTCGAAATATTGATATGCTCAACAAGTCATTCCTATTTGAACCATCAGGTACCTCAGCTGGAAAAACTTATTCAAATCAATGTTAATATTTTGTCCTTAATAGCTGAAATCTATGCATAATGCACAGGAGACGGGAAATATGACAATTTGGAGGACAGTGAAGACTTACATAAAAAATTAATTTTATTATTAACAAATGCCAACAACGGGTATTAACCCTAAACACTGGGACGGGTAAATGTCAAAATATTGTGCAAAGTAAAGCCTTCCCAAAAAAATACCATAACCATTCAGCCTCAAATCAATTCCCGGGCGAAGCCGGGTATCTGAGCTAGTATATATATATATATATATATATATATATATATATACACTAGCTCAGATACCCCGGGAATTCATTTGAGGGTGAATGGTGAGGGTATTTTTTTGGCAAGGCTTTACTTTGTACAAAATTTTGACATTTACCCGACCCAGTGTTTTCGGTTAATACCCGTCGTTTCTGTGGATTTGTTAATAATAAAATTGTTTTTTTATGTAAGACTTCACTGTCCTCCATATTGTCATATTTCCCGTTTCCTGTACATTACGCATAGATTTGAATTATTAAGGACAATATATTAACATACATTTGAATTAATTTTTCCAGGTGAAGTACCTGGTAGTTCATATTGAAAAGAATTGTTGAGCGAATTTCTCTAAATAACAAAATAAACAACTTTTGTTATGTGTATAATTGCCGAAAATAAAATAGGAAACGAAATATCACTATATTTCAGGCCCCCCTTATAATCCCCACTCCTGTTCATCTCAGAGGATATTAACATAGCCTAAAGTCTAAGTTGGGTTAGTAGTAATATACATACCAAGTTTCATAAACTTCGGTTCACCCGTTTATGCGTGAAAAGGTAACAAACAAACAGACACGAAAGAAACAAAATGTAGTTATGTTGTCTATTACATGTGAAACGAAAAGTTATCGCGAAATTTCGCGAAAAAAATCAATGTACAGACAGAGGTTACAATTTTATATATATATCCAAATTTTATACAGAGATAAATAAAAAAAAACACATTCCAGAATATTTAATAAATATTTTTCTCTTTATTTGCAAACCTTTGTATTTTAAATACAATACATTGCTGGCAATGAAATTTTCCCCTTAAAACTATATTCACAGAAATTGAGAAACTTACATGACAAATTTTTAAATATTTTTTTTTAATTTATTATAGGTTCTTTAATTTTATTATGTCCGTACTGAACTTCATAATTGGTTGACCGTGCTCAATTAAAATCAATTCTATTTTCAAGAAGACCATTAGTATTCACTACTTGCCATAGATTTAACATTGAACTGAGACTTTACAATAAGTTGATGCACTTTACGAATTAACATTTTCTATTAAGTGCAGCAGGTAGGTAGAGATGCAAGTTTTACAAAGTTCAACACTTGCTAGGCCTAGTCTGAAATTCCGTTTATATCTGCAAGTCCAGGCCGTTCATATGGCAAGTATGTCATCCCCATACATATAATTCCAAAGGAGCCGATATTTATTTCAAGTCTGTAAAGTTCTGGGATTAGTAAGAAATTTACTAAAAGCTGTGGCAGTTCGTGAGTTTAAAAACCTTGAGCAAGTGACATAGTTGAGGAACATTCTCCTTAAGAACTAAAAGCAATGATTTGTGGTCTATTTGCAAATTGGCTAAAATATTCAACTATAAATTTGAACTTGTTGAATAATCTCGTGTTTATGTTAAGTTTACTTTATGCAGCTCCACTCATTGGGCAGTTATGTTCACAGTGTTCGCTGAGAAAATATATTTTCCAAAACAGCTATTTTCCGAAATAGCTGAAAATTTCAGTTTCTTCTCTCATGAGGCCCATAATCACGTTAGAGTATCAAATCGAGTTTGGTGCCATCTCTAACAATAATTTTTATTTATTTTATTTTTTTTTTAATTTAATTTTTGATAATCTATAGGTTAAGTTGCCGGTTAAGCGGTGGATAAATCTACCACTACCCTCGGAAAACTGAAGTGCAGGTTCGATTCCCACCAAGGGAGTACATTAAGTTCCCGAGATCGCCAGCAGAGTTTGTGTTTTAGTATATGCATCTGAAATATCCTCAGGATGACTAACGATTATGAATCTCACAGACATGCTAACACTGAGAAATAATCCGTCATTCTATTTGGAGACAACTCATTCCAGGTCCTCCTTGGTTAGCGGGGGTTGTCCCTCGAGTTGATCACGAACCCTTTGAGTCTCACTCGGCCTCATGATCTTCAAGGTCTATTTATGTGATCCTGAAAAAAAATACTTTATGCGTCACATTTTTGCATATAAAATATAAATATTAGTAATTATTTAATTTGGAAGGTTTGCCCTCTCCAGGCGATAAAATCATCGTTAAGATGACGCCCGTTTTGGCTTGTATCATAATGACTCGATTCATAGTTAGGTAGTAACTAACTAACTACAACGGTCTTATTTTGGAACAATTGTTTTCGAATCTTTTATTACGGTTTTCAGGAGTCTGCAGCCAGCTCCTAACAGGAGTTGATAACTAGCAACTCATTTCCCAAATATTTGACAACTTCTTAAATATCAATAAATTAAATATCATTTCTTTCAATAATTATAATCTTCCTGACTAAATTATTTACTAATATTGAAAGAGGGGGCTCAGGTTCGCCATATGAGTTAAAGCGTTGGCTTTAATCTCACATGTTAAACCTAGAGTGGCGAGTTCGATTCCCACCTGGGCAAATAGGAATTTATTTAGTTACGAACTCATTAAATAATATCCTTAGTCCCTCCGTAGCTAGAAAATGGTGGTAACCTGTAGCTAACCGGTCCCAATTAGCCATAGTTGCATAAAGTGGACGTTAATAAATAAATAAATAATATTGAAAGATAAATAATCAGGTTAGGGAAAAATATCGTTCGTGTGTTGGTTTAAGAATAAATTTATCCCCTACACTCTAAGTAAAAGTCTTAATAATTTCGCCTCCAGTATATGGATGACATAAGGGGCCGCTTACAAAGCTTTAGACTTGACTTGAAGTGCTACAAAGGTTTTGTTTACCTGCCGAATGCCATGTTATTAAAGGCTTCTGAGGATTAATCAGACTATGGAGCCATTCAGAGACCTCGACGAACGTTCCAAGAACAATCTAATGATCTAGAACAACTGACGTCACTGCGCTAAGCCGGCCATCTTAGTATCTCAACAATTTCTCGAAAATTTCCAATAGCTGCAGCTCAATTTCTCTCATTCAACCAAATCCTGGAAATAAATCTATTTCCTCTCTCCAAGCTATTAATCAACGAAAGGACTTATTTCATATAGATGAATCTAGACGGATCTACTGTTTCATTGAAAAACATATATAGTTCACGTCCACTTATCTCGTACGTATTACACAAAATTCAGACATTAAACAAAATAATAACTATGTACTGGTTACCCGGACATACAAGCATTAGACAAAGCACACAAGTAGGCCCACTCACCAAATCAGCTACTCAAAAAAGAACTCACGACAACACATACTGTACACACCAAGATATTCAAGCCCAAGCAAAACATATGATACTTAACTCATGGCAGAAAACTTGGTTTGCCAAAACTGATAACAAACTTCGAGAACTGAAACATATACTTGGTGAATGGCCTTCCTCAAAAAAGCTAATTAGAAGAGAAGAAGTAGTTTTAACGAGGTTGAGAATTGGCCATTCACGACTGACTCACACTTACCTACTTACTGGAGAAGACGAACCCTACTGCCAACACTGTAACTGTAGACTTACTATAAAACATATACTTACTGACTGCTATCTTAGGACTCGCATAGACCTACCATACACTTCCACTGAATTACTACATGACCGTAGCCAGTATATAGACCGCGTATTACAATACTTGAAACATAACGACATCTCAAAAAAATATAATCTAGAACAATACCGAAAATATTTACAGAAATGAGCATACTTACGTAAATATAATAAAGTGATTATAGGAATTTAACTGAATCGTCGCTAAATCGCCCCAGTCGCAAAATGCCATTATTGTAAGAATAATAATAACAATAATGTTTCATAGGGAAAAGACAATTTGCTTGTGAGATTTAATTTGACGTCAAATGTCATCCAGAAATTCATTATGAACGAAATTTCGTATATTCCAGTAACCACGTCATCCAGCACATTTTACCAGATTTATATATATATATATATATATATATATATATATATATATATATATATATATATATATATGTCTCTTACCGCTCTAGCGGTCGCAACTTTGTTGGTCTTTTTTGTAAAAAGAAAGATCAAGTTCGATAACGGCTAAAATCGGACAAGGGGAAGGGGGGGTTAGAGGGGGAGAATTTTGAAAATTCGAAATATCTCCGAAACTATAAGTCGGATCGAAAAAGTATCTAGAATCAATCTTATCGCAAATTGAATCTTCTATAAACATTGTTATATACATTTATTCTCTATCTTGAATATGTAGCGAGATATTTGTACTTTTCAGTTTTCAGCCTTCAGTAAACCCCCACTTCTACTAGTGTTACATAAACAATACTCTGTTATATAATAAACCATAACAATTAATGGCTAAATACCAAATATTGTTTTCATTGAACTTTTACTTTGTGAGATATATGCAAATAGGTTCTGTTGTCCCCCCCTTCTTTTGTTTTTGGATTACTAAAATTTGAGTGATTGAGATAAAACTACTTCTGATTGATTACAAATTACACCACTTGCTTTAGTAAATTGTTTTCAATGATATTAATATGTTATATTCAGATATATTTCATTAATTGTTTGTCTTTCCGGTGAAGCACTACGAGGCTGGCTGGCCTATTTGTTTACAATTCAGCTGCTTTCCGTTGTAGAGATTATTAACTTGTACATTTACTGAGCATTCACGGTAGTGTTATCTGTATCTATATTTCTCTATTGTAACCCTTCGCTTGGAATATCTGCTTAGTTTACGCAGCACCTGCGTGACAGACTTTTATTGATTGTGCTCACCACTTTGTTTGACGATAATGTCTAATAATCAATCTACAACTCCACTATTTTCGCCAAGAGACGTGAGGAAACAAAGTTATGAACGGAAAGGCTCAGCGAAATATAGTATAGGCAAGGTGTCTCTCATTAGGAGAGGTAAGAGCATTCTTATAAGTTATAATGGCGTATGCAAAGGAAAGGCATTAGACCGGCCCTGTATTTTAGTTTAATGGCACCGCAGAATGCGGCAACCCTGCATATTATGGCGGGCAATAAAAGCAATCCTACCAACATTACTCAACAGCTAATTAAACTCTACTTCATTATCTTGCTTAATTAACAGTTGCCAACACTGTTCGCATTTGTAGAAAGCCCCAAGGCTCCATTTTAATTTCTGACTTATTTATGAAACCAATTAAATGACATACATCCGACCTGTGTTTTAAAGAGGCACCGGCCATTTGGTAGCTATTGTAATTACCTTATCTGCAATATACTCCATTATATGGAGATTAGGTTGGAAATTGAATCGCGGTCAATTAATTTGTTTGGAATATACTCTTGCGCTTGCTAGAAATTATAAACAGATGAATAAATAGGAAAAATAAAAATGAAAACGACGATTACAAGCTTCTTACTAGATAATTAATTTCATATAATTAATTAATCCTTTTGACAGATATTATGAAAAGTCCGTCACACAGGGCCTGCGTAAACTAAGCAGATTTCCTACGCGGAGTTTTACAATAGAAAAATCTGCCTACTAATAACACTAGTAGTAACGAGTCTCTGAGCCACTTCATGAGGGACGAATAGTTACGGAAAAGGCCGAACTAGCTATCGGCGGAAAGTCCCGAACATAGCCGACCACACACAGAATACAAATGCAAATATATCGGTTAATATTCAAGATGATGTTATATCAAGTTTGGTAACGATTAAACAAGAATTGCGACCGCTAGAGCGTTAACAGACAAATATATTTATATATATATATATATATATATATATATATATATATATATATATATTTACGCTCTAGCGGTCGCAATTCTTGTTTAATCGTTACCAAACTTGATATTTAAACGTTTTACTCAAAAAGACAGTTGGAGGGGGGGTTAGAGGGGGGGGATTTTCGAAAATTCGAAATATCACCGTTACCATACGTCGGATCAAAAGATGATATAGAACCAATCTATCTTGAATCATTTATTCTCTATCTTGAATATTAACCAAGATATTTGCATTTTTATTATATTTGGGCCGATAAGGGATGACTCTTTCCCGCCAAAAGCTAGTTCGGCCCTTTGCAGCAACTGTTCGGCTCTCGTATGGAGATTTTCCTATTGTATAACTTCACGCGGGAAATTTGCTTAGTTTAAGCAGCCCCTGCGTGACGGACTTTTTTTAATAATAAAATTAATTTTTTATGTAAGACTTCACTGTCCTCCATATTGTCATATTTCCCGTCTCCTGTGCATTATGCATAGATTTGAATTATTAAGGACAAAATATTAACATAGATTTGAGTTAATATTCCAGGTGAGGTACTTGGTAATTCATATTGGAAAGAATTGTTGAGTATATCAATATTTCTACGCAAATTACTTGCTTCATACATTGTTCCCAAAAAAATGTATAAAACAAAAGTTACTCTAAATAACAAAGTAAACAACTTCTGTTATGTGCACGTTTGTCGAAAAACAAATAGACAATGAAATATTGAGAATTTTTATTTAGGTCTCCCTTATAATCCCCACTCCCGTTCACTAAAAATTTTAATATAGCTTATAATCATGGAAGAATTAATGCTAATTGACATACCGAGTTTTGTTGTTAAGTTCGGTTCAATCTTTATTGCCCAATAAAATTGTTGGCTCCCCCTAAAGTTTTAGTGTATATCTCGTTTATACTTTGTTAAAAGAGAAAAGTAAAAATCACAAAAGTTACTTCAAATAAAAGAATAAACTAGTTTTGTCATGTACGTATGTAAAGGCGGGAAGCTTTTTAAAGACAAGAATAAGAGAGCATTAGACTGAAATATTTACTATTTTTGGAAAGATGAGGGTGAATGATACAAGTCACTATTTGAGTTCTCCAAAGAATCAAGTATATTGAATTGATTAAGCAACATATAATACACTTTATAGATATAGAGGTTCAACAAGAAACAAAAGGAACTTAACTTTATAAAATAATTTAGCGGAAATATATATACATAGAATGATCGATCGGTCCTATATTGTGAGTACTCATTTGATAATTTGCGTAGATAATGCTAGCATTATTAGAAGTAGGTACCTGCTGGAAACATATACTTTCCTTGAAGTGAAGTCTTCTTCCGTTGTTATTTTCTGTGTTCCCTATAAGATTCTGTCTTGTAGCTGGTTGCGGTGATCCGTATATGATGGTAGGTTTGCGGGAGATGAAAGATTGACTATAACTCTGTAACGGGCGAATCTCAACAAAACTGTATCATTGAAACCAGCCGGTGCCTTCTTGAGCTGCAACGTAATTTCCGATTTAGGCCACAGCCTTGGTGATCTGCATATGTGTGGCGGGTTTGTGAACTCAGCGAGCGCGGGAAATTCAATTTAAAAGACGAATGAACAACGTATTTGCAGAAAAACCATTAGAAAATAAAATACCGCTATTTTTAATTTCAGGCCTCCTTTATAACCCCCACTCCAATCCGTCCATAGAAATGTTACTATGGCTCATCAGACAGGCATAAGTGCTAATACAAATACCGAGTTTTATTTCGTTCCGTTGAGTCTTTTGAGACAAATAAAATTGTTCACTTCCGCTATAGTTTTTGGCATATATCTCGTTTATAATTTGGTATACGAAAAAAGTGTATATAACAAATGTTTCTCTAAATAAAAAAATTAACAACTTTTGTTATGTTCATATTTGCCAAAAACCAATAGGAAACGAAATATCGCTATTTTCAATTTCAGGCCGCCCTTATAACCCCCACTCCTGTTTGTCTCAGAGAATATTTACATAGCCTAAAGTCTAAGTTGGGTTAGTAATAATATACATACCAAGTTTCATAAAATTCAGTTCAGCCGTTTATGCGTGAAAATGTAACAAACAAACAAATAAACAAACAAATGAACAAACAAACAAACAGACAAGAAAGAAACAAATTGCAGTTATGGTGTCTATGACATGTGAACGAAATGTTATCGTACGTTATCCATTTTAGCAGATTTCCCGAGACGCGAGTTTCGAAACATTTCTTCAAATGTCCATATATCCTACTCAGGAGATGACAAAAATGAGGTGCGTTCAAAATTATATATATATATATATATATATATATATATATATATATATATATATATATTTGTCTGTTACCGCTCTAGCGGTGGCAATTTTTGTTTGATCGTTACGAAACTCGATATTTAGTCGTTTTATGTAAAAAGAAAGATCCAGTTCGTTAACGGCTGAAATCGGACCAGTGGGAGGGGGGGGGTTTAGAGGGGAGGATTTTTGAAAAGTCGAAATACCTCCATTACTATACGTCCGATCGAAAAATAGTACAGAATCAATCTTATTGCAAATTAAATTTACTATAAATATTGTTATATTATTTATTCTCTATCTTGAATATTAACCGAGATATTTGCATTTTTATTAAATCTGGGCAGCTAACGGACGAGTGACTTTCTCGCCAAAAACTCGTTCGGCCGTTTCCTTAACTGCTCGGCTCTCGTGAAATTTCTGTATTATAGAACTTCACGTGGGAAATCTGCTTAGTTAACGCAGCCCCTGCGTGACGGACGTTTTTTTATGTTGACAGTTTGAGGCACCATTGGTACCCTTCTTCAGAGAGGGCCTCAGGTTAGTCATGTCAGTTAAGGCGTTGACCTTAATCTCACATGGTAAACCAAGAGTGGCGAGTTCGATTCTAACCTGGGCAATATGAATTTATTTAGTGACGGAATTCATGAAATAATATTCTTATTCTCACCTTGGCTAGGGAAGGGTGGGAACCTGTAGATAACACGGCCTAATTAGCCTTAGCTGCAAACATTTGACGTTAATAAATCAATTTAAAATTAAATTCTTCAAAGCAATTGTACTAGAGGAGCATGGAGCAAAAAACTAACGTACTCGGTGAAAGTCAAATCTTGAATGAGGGCTGTAACATTGACTGAGTAGGGAGGTTTTTGCTCCCAGCTCCTCTGCTACTACAATTGCTCTGAAGAAGGGATCCAATGGTGCACGAAACAGTCAGCATAAAAAATAATAAATAAAAAAATAAAGAAACTTGTCTATTTTAAGAATCGAGAATTTGTACAACCTATACCCAACCATCATTTACTATCATTCAATAACCAACAACTGAAGATTTATGATTTTAATTACTCTAATTGGTCCTTCAGATTTAATTAACTGAAAAATCCATTATTGAATCAATTTAGGAGATTGGTTTCAGAAGATATTTATTATTCAAGTGATATCATTAACGGCTTAGTGCGTGAGGTTCTTGGAAGGAATGTGTTTGATATCCCATTTAAGAATTCCCTTAGTCTGAGTTCCCTTAGTGAAATTGCCACTTCATACATGAATTTGAATAATATATGAAGTTTAAAGTGCTCAGTTAATTGAAAACCAGTTCAAAATCCTGTGTCTCGCTCACACTCTCCAACTATCCAGCATGGATGATTCCAGTCGGGTAATGTGCTATTATCAGATATGAAGTTCACCCCCCAGTGGTGACAGGTATGTTCGAGCCTCAACACTGTTCTTAGTGCCCCTTTAGCAGATTTCCCTTGAGACAAATCAAATATTCAGATCGTACTCATGATGCGATTTTCGAGAAATTTCCTCAAATGTCTGTCGATCCTACCTAGTAGATGATGAAAATAAGGTCGGTTCAAAATTATATATATATATATATATATATATATATATATATATACTTGGCTGTAACCGCTCTCGCTTTCTTAATTATCGTCATATCGTAACTAAACTCGATATTTAAGAGTTTCTTGCAAAACTAAAGGTCGAGTTGGTTAATGGCAGGCATCGAACCAGTGAGAGGGTGAGTTTAGAGTGGGGAATTTCCAAAAATTGAAATGTCTCTGGTAGTCCGTAGGTCGAATCGAAAAACATTATAAATATTATCGCAAATATTATGTTCTATAAATGCTGTTATGTACGTTTTTTCACTATCTTGATTATTAACCGAAATATTTCCATTTTGGCAGATTTCCCTCAAGGAAAATCAGCTATTGAGGTCGTACTCATGACGCGATTTTCGAAAAATTTCTTCAAATGTCCATCGATCCTACTCAGGAGATGACGAAAATGAGGTCCGTTCAAAATTATATATATATATATATATATATATATATATATATATATATATATATATACATTTGTCAGTTAACGCTCTAGCGGTCGCAATTTTTGTTTGATCGTTACGAAACTCGATATTTAACCGATGTATATAAAAAGACATATCAAGTTCGTTAATGGCTGAAATCGTACTAGAGGGAGGGGGTGTTTAGACGAGGGGATTTTCGTAAATTCGAAATATCTCCGTTATTATGCATTGGATCGAACAATTGTATAAAACCAGTCTTATTGCAAATTAAATTTACTATAAATATTGTTATATACACTTATTCTCTATCTTGAATATTAACCGAGATATTTGCATTTTTATGAAGTCTGTGGTCGGGTGTTGTTCGGGTTAGTTCGGCAGCTTTCGTAAGTCTCGGCTCTGGCGGAAGCTTCTAACCTAACCTGTCGTTTCTAACCTTACCTTACCATCGTTACTTTGTGAGATTTATGCAAATACATTCTGTTCATCCGCCCCCCCCCCTTCTTTAGTTCTTGGACTACTAAAATTTGAGTTATTAAAATATAAATTATTCTTACAATTCAGAAGCCGTTTCAGTTGGGAGTTTATTAAAATTAACTGAAAGATTTCTCATTACCGTTTGTATTTACTAATGGTGGTGTTGTGTTACCAGTATGCAGATTTCTCTATTGCTAAACTTCACATAGGAAATCTGCTTAGTTTACGCAGCCCCTGCGTGACGGACTTTTTTTGTTTTCGGTCTTCAGCCCCAATCCTACTTGAGTCATATTAACAATAAGCTGTTATCTGAAGCACTTTATTTGAAGCCAAATACCAAATATTGTTCTCATTGAACTTTTACGTTTTGAGATTAATGCAAATACCTGACCCACGTGGGAAACCTGCTCAGTTTGCGCAACCCCTGCGTGAAGGACGTTTTTCGTACTCAAATATTATGGGAGTAACTTTTGGTTTTCATCCCGAATATGTGATGAGATGAGATCACTAGTGTATTATTCGAGCACGTGGGAAATGTGCAGCACGTGGGAAATGTGCAGCACGTGGGAAATGTGCAGCACGTGGGAAATGTGCAGCACGTGGGAAATGTGCAGCACGTGGGAAATGTGCAGCACGTGGGAAATGTGCAGCACGTGGGAAATGTGCAGCACGTGGGAAATGTGCAGCACGTGACGTACTTTAATTATAAAAGATGGCACTAATGATGATCACTTTGTAGAGTCTCCAGTACAATAGTATCATTTAGTAAAGTCACGAACATGGTAATAGAATTAGAACACATATGTAATGGCTACGGCACTACCCGCCAGGAAGAGGGCAGTATGAGTTGGGGAAAATGGTTGTAATTACTGAAAGGTAATAGATATTTAGAGATTACATTGTAGATGTGTAAATTGATAAATTACTTCTATGTTCCTCCTTATAATCCAAAAACGAATTCCGATTAGGGGACTTCCTTGTACCCCTCATAAATAAAAAATCCGTCACGCAGGGGCTGAGTAAACTAAGCAGATTTCCCTCGGGAAGTTTAATAATAGATAAATCTACATACTGCTAACCCAACACCACCGTAAATATTAAGTCTATAAATACAAACGGCAATAAGAAATCTTTCCCCACCAGGCGTGAAGCACCTGAAATGTAAACAAACTGGTCTGCCACCAGACTCTTACCTGAAAGTAAAACAATTACTGAAATAAATCGGAATATAACATATTAACTTGATTAAAAACTATTTACTACATCTAGTACTGTAATTTATAATGAACCAGAATAATGTTTATCTCAATTAATCAAATTTAAGTAGTTCAAAAACTTAAGACAGGGGAGGGGGGGGGTCACCAGAACATATATGTATCTCGTAATACATAATAAAGGTCTCATGAAAACAATATTTGGTATTTAAGCTTTGTATAATGTGGCTTATTACATACTCCAACTATGTTACTTATGTAACATGAGGAGAGGTGGGGGTTTGCTGAACGCTGAAAACTAAAAAATGCGAATAATATAGAGAATAAATGTATATTACAATATTTATAGTGCATTTAATTTGTGACAAGATTGATTCTATACGCTTTGTCGATCCAGCGTATAGTAATGGATATATTTAACTTGACCTTCCTATTTACATAAAAGGACTAAATATCGAGTTTGGTAACGATCAAACAATAATTGCAACCACTAGAGCGGTAACAGACAAATATATATATATATATATATATATATATATATATATAGTTTAGAACGGAGCTCATATTTGTCATCTTCTATGTAGGATTGATGACATTTGAAGAACAATTTCGAAAATTCCGTCATGAGTACGACCTCAATAGCTGATTTCCTGTTATGCAACTCGGCTAACTAACATAAATTGTGTTAGAAATTTTGGACATACGTGCAGATCGGAATCCATTAATGGCAAAAAACATAACTGTATTAGTCGTATATTTGACCTTCACCTTCAGCACTACGCGATTGGTGCATAAACATTGAGGCTGATGTCATACAATATTGATAATAAACGAGCAGGGACAAGTGTTCCTTGGTGGCCAATCCAAGGATAAAATATGTCTTTATTATGCTAAAAGCATTTTAACTTTGCTAAATGGGTATTTATAAAAAATATATGTATTTATATCATGTGCTGCTGAGAGGGAGAGATCAAGAAAGGAAGATAGGTGGAAAGTTTCACAGATAAGGGCAGCCTCTTAGGAGCAAGTTTTCAGTTGGTAGATTTTAATAAGATTAATTATAGTTGTCCAACTAGCCGGTGGGTGCGCCACCTGCCCCAACTTGCCAACTCTCTCCAATGACTTAGCCCTAATATAGTGTTTTAATTACCAACTAGACCAGCCCCGTTTGTATCGCTCTGTTTTATTCGGGATAATTTAACTCTTGCTTCTCTCATGGGAATGACCTCCACTCATTTTAGGCAGAGTTTAATGAAATAAATGAATACCAGCGGTCCTCTCCACAAAGACTGACCCCTGGTTTTATGTTAAAATATCAACTTTCCGGGAAAATTTAAGCTTCATATGAATCTTTTGCCAGCAATGGAATCCTAATATAAAAAAAAAATCTCAACATTCCTCCCTTGCACTCCAATTAACTAAAATGGTTTGGTACTCTCAGTTTAAAAAAAGAAATCATTTGGAAGTAATATATCTCCCTTGTTAGTAGATTTCCCATAAGGAAAACCAGCTATTGAGCAAATTAAATTTACGATGAATATTGTTATAAACCTTTATTCTCTATGTTGAATATCAACCTTGATATTTGCATTTTTATTAAGTGTTTTCTCTCTCTCTCTCTCTCTCTCTCTCTCTCTCTCTCTCTCTCTCTCTCTCTCTCTCTCTCTCTCTCTCTCTCTCACTATCCTTCTCTCTCTCTCTCTCTCTCTCTCTCTCTTCTCTCTCTCTCTCTCTCTCTCTCTCTCTCTTCTCTCTCTCTCTCTCTCTCTCTCCACTCTCTCTCTCTCTCTCTCTCTCTCTCTCTCTCTCTCTCTCTCTCTCTCTCTCTCTCTCTCTGCTATGGTATTTTTTAATTAAATTTTTCTTAAATATTATTTATTGTATAAATATAAGCATTTTCTATTTGTCAAATCCACAGAAACTAGAATCTCATAGATTCTAGGTTAATAAAATATTAATCATCATACTACATAAAAGAAGTTGGATAAAACATTTAAGTTGAATCAATATTTCAGAGACAATACAGTAAATAAAAAATATCTTGTAAATAATAGAAATAACAAGCTGATTTGATAGATACTCAATGTTTAATAAAATAATACATTAAAAGTAGTGTTTGCAACTCTTTTTTCCAGCAAATAATATATAGCTATGTAAACCAATTGGATAATGAAAAATTTTCAAAAATATAAAGTTTTAAATATAAATATATAAAAAAATGAAAAAGCCATCAATTTTATTTTTTTAAATAACAGAACACACTTCTAAGATCATTATGAAAAAATAATTTTTTTGGTTATTATATTCCCTTTGGTTGATATTGACTTTAGTGTATTACACACTTTAAAAAAAAAATTCATGAAAATAATTACTTGGAATTTATTTCATATTTTTTTCTAGAATCCTCATGCTTAATAAATTGACTGAAAAATAAATGAAATACAAATTATTTTCAGTCAAAGAGCAGAATCGTCAGAATTTGAAAACTACCAAAAATTCAAAATTTCTATTGGCTGTAAAATGAAAACTAAACTAGATTGAGAAGAAAAAATTGATGTGGATACTTTTCTATATTAAAGGACTAAACTCACCAAATTTCATCAAAATCCGTGTTGGTGGGGGTCAAAATGTCATTTTTTTTGTTGAATTGACATGGAATGACCCCGGTCCGAATTCACTGTCACTGTGACTTCATTTTCCTCAAAGAACCAGGGACTTATAATTCTACCTGAGGAAATTGCACACCACACCGTGATTTTTGGTGAATGCAAAGGCCTTTGATGCAATTCTCGAGGATTGGTATCAGCCCGGTAGCGCATGTTTTGTTTGTTGGCGGATCCACACAAATGAAAATGGGTTTCATCACTAAAAAACACAATAGTGTCCTCAGGCACGACTTCCAGAAACACCTCACACGCGTTCCTCCGAGAATTGAAGTCCCATTCAGAAAGTTCCTGCACAATCGTCATCTTGTATGGATGAAAATGAAGATCATCATGAAGAATTCTCCTCAGAGAACGATCGGAAAGTCCAAGGGCAGGCGCATGTTTGCGTGCAGAACGCCGGGGTGATCGCAAAATTAAAGCTCTCACTGCCTCAATGTTATCAGGTGATCTAATGGGCCGAGGGACTCCAGTTCTACGTCTTGTTGCACTTGCAGTTTGTCTGAACGTAGTGACCCACGTAACAATTGATTTCCGCTCTGGGACAGGCGCCAATGGGGCTAAATTAAAGCGATTCCGAAAGGCATGCTGGGTTGCGATCACAGAACAACCGCTCGAAAAGTAGGCCTCAACGGAAAAGGCACGCTCCACACTGTTCTAACGCATGATTCCGACTGAACTGTGTTAGTACAAAACTTTAAAGACCCGCCTCCTGAACAAGACCACTAGCGCTCCGCTACTACGTCAAACGACTAAATGGCGCGCAATTTAAAAAAGGAAGTTATGGTGCCGCACCCCTGTATATCATATATCATTTTGAACGGACCTCATGTTTGTCATTTCCTGGGTAGGATCAATATTCGTTTGTGTAAATTTTTCAAAACTTGTGTCACGAGTACAACCTCAATATATGATTTACTTAAAGCGAAATATTCTACAAAAGTCAATAGATGGGAATAAGAAGATATTTGTGTCTTCCATTAATATCCCATTCCGATATCTCCCCACCAACTTCTCTGGCACAAATACAAAAGGCTTCTATTTCGATTCTACTCACGAAATCAAATACGTGACAAAAGTTAAAGCCGTTTTGTTAATTAATTTGCCCCGGAAGGCGGATCGCCGAAGCCTTACACGAAATATATAGATGCATAAACTGGAGATAGTCCCTTGAATATTGAACAGCGTCCAGGGCCGTCCATGCTTCCCGCCAATTATTCCCGCGCGCGGCAACTTGCAAACCATAACAGTTCTCCGAGGAGCTCCCTTAATATGACTATTACTAAGGATTTAACCAGCCCTATAGGACCTATAACAGTTTACAACGTTAATTATTGTTCCTAATATCTGCTCTTGTACGTCTCTCTCTCTCTCTCTCTCTCTCTCTCTCTCTCTCTCTCTCTCTCTCTCTCTCTCTCTCTCTCTCTCTCTCTCTCTCTCTCTCTCTCTCTCTCCCTCTCTCTCCCTCTCTCTCTCTCCTCTTCTCTTCTCTCTCTCTCTTCTCATTGTTTCTCGGGAGTATATTTTAGCCTTCAATATTGAAGCCTATTCTCTAATCCTTGGAAAATTACTTTGATGTGAAACGGCCGCAGTTTGTCCCGTACGGTATCAACTCCAATTTCCATTTACTAATAGCAATAATGTATTTACTATTCCATATTTAGTAAGAGAATGAAGAAGAAAACTCTATATGAATCGATGTCATAATGATTTTTTTCTCGATCCACCCTATTTCAAAGAGTAATTAGAGATTGATTGATGAAGTAAATTTTATTTTACTAACATTCTCTGGCTCATGTGGATGTATTAGTTGTTTTGTAATGTCAGTATATAACACCAAAAATACACAGTCATTTGGTGAAAACCTGCAACTCAATGTTCCACGCATTAGTGTCATTAATTTTCATTCCTCAAATATATATATCGACATACATCATTTCTACACAGCTATGTTGTATTTAGATATCCTTAAAATATTTGAGAACAGATATTTCTTTTTTCCATATATTTACCAATTTATAAAATGAGAACAATGTTTTGTATGCTTATTACTCTCCATCTGAACTCAACAAAAGGCAAAACTATTGTTTGTGTGTGTGTGTTTGTGTATTGTTTTCGTATATCCATATGAGCAGGGAGAAGTGGTCCTTGTGTCATGAAATTAGAATAGAACTTTATTTCATGTTCGAATTATGCTTTATGCAATGGAATTGAAAACCAAATTTGGTATTTATATGTATATCGAGTACGTTATAGATCAAGTAAACATTTTAGCTAGTCAAGTCCTACTCATGACGCAATTGTCGAAATTTTTCTTCAAAAGTCCATCGATCCTACTTAGAAGATGACGAAAATGAGGTCCGTTCAAAACTGTGTGTGAATATATATGTATATATATATATATATATATATATATATATATATATATATATATATATATTTTTGTCTGTTACCGCTCTAGCGGTCTCAATTATTGTTTAATCGTTACCAAACTCGATATTTAGTCCTTTAATGTAAAAAGACAGATCAAGTTCGTTAAAAGCTGAAATCGAACCAGTGGGAGGGGTGGGGTTTAAAAGGGGAGAATTTTGAAAATTCGAAATATCTCCGTTACTATACGTCGGATCGAAAAAATGTAAGATATAATCTTATAGCAAATTACATGTTCTATACATATTATACACATTTATACCCAATCTAGAATATTAACCGAGATATTTGAATTTTTCAGTTTTCAGCCTTCAGGAAAACCCTGAAAAGTAATGAACTGGTTCATGATATAACTGCTTATTGTTAATGTGACAAGAGTAGGAGTGGGGCTTTACTGATGGACGAAAACTAAACTGAAGAAATTCACATTTATAGAACAAATTTTCAATAAGAATCATTCTATACAATTTTTCGATCCGATTTTATATTCAGATATATTTCAGTAATTGTTTTTCTTCGGGGTCAAGAATACGTCTTTCAGCTCAGAGAGGTGGCTGCCTGTGCTTTTACAATTCAGACGCTTTCCGTTGTGGAGGTTATTAAAATATAAATTGACTGAAATATTTCTCATTGTCATTTGTCCTTGTTCACTTAGTATTCACAGTGGTATTAAGTGTAAATGCCTGTAGAGTTATATATTGTAAAACTTCTCGTGGGATATCTGCTTAGTTTGCGCAGCCCTGAGTGAGAGACATTTTCTTCATCCTTATGGTAGGATCGATGGACATTCGATGATATTTTTTGAAAGTTGCGCCTGAGAATAGAATAGAATAATGACTTATTTGTCTCACAGAGTGCAATATTTTTAAACAAAATATAATACAAAATAATAAGAATAATACATAAATATTTATAATACAATATATTTATAGATACATGTACTAGAATTTAGTGAAGAGCTGATGTGGGAAATTGCATCCTTGTTATCGTGTTTCTTCGTGCACCACTGGCAGGAATCTCTGATAGCCTTAGTGGTATTGCTCCGTGAATGTAGTTGCAGATATTATTTAGTTTGTCCAGGGATTTGATCCGGAGGAAGTCAGCTTTCTTGTGATGAGATGTCGAACTCTTTCCTCACAGCTTGCTATCGTCGGCATAAGCACATCAAGTGTTCTAGCCTTTCATAGTCCTCATGGCATACTTTGCATACAGCTGTCGTATCGATTACGTGTACTTTTTTATTACATTTTAGTCTTATCACATTGGCCCTTCCTAGTCTTTGTTGGCTCATCATTCTTATTTTCCCAATACTAATTCTGTATTGTAAGTATTTATTATAACCATAAATATCTGACTAAAAGTGTAAGACTTTATCAGAGTCCCTTCTTTCTAAGTCGTGCTTGATATTGGACAAGAGAAGTTGGAGTGCGCCACCTTCTAGAGGTGCTTGTAGCGAAAATAGTTCTTCTCGTCCAAACTTAGCTAGAAGTAAATTTAATTGCGTGACCCAATTCGATTTGGATGTCACGTCATGAGTACAACCTCAAAAGCTGATTTGGCTCAAAATGGCTCCGGTAAGGAGATAGCACGGTTTTGCAGGGATATTGTAGGAACCTTGATCCTGTTCCATGAGCATAAACACTCCTTTTGATGGTGCCGATTAGCGAGAAGATGTCTCATGAAATCCTTACGTAACCACCGCCTCCCTTGATTGGAGTCCGGAAGGCAGCATTCCGTTAATGAAAGAGTCGAATATAGTGCTCCGATTAATAAGGGTCTTTCCAAACCCTAACTTGGCTCGAATAGCCTTTTACCAAAGTTTCCTTCGCCTGTATGAATTTAAACTTGCCGAGGGTATAGAATTAATTTTGTTGAGAAGCGTTGTGTAGTTATGTCGGCTACTTTATTGCGGCCTTTGTGCGTCCAAAGCTTTTGTGCCTTCCTCCGAAACTCATTTGAGAATTGCTTTAATACGGAATTTAGTCGACTGTTTCAGTTTGGACTTAGTCCTTTTTATTATATTCAATTAATTCAAATATAAGGTAACTCCTAAGGAACTTACCGTCGAATCAATAATAAGAATCGTCACTTGACATAGATACCGCAAAATAACTTATTGCTACATTGTTTTAAATATTTTATGTAAATTTTAAATACTTGCTGTTAACACTTAGGTGAGTTCTTCCATTCTTATATTTATCCCTTTATATTATCCAGTTTACCTGCATCCCCTTATTCTGTGTTCAACTATTCTTTAAATGTGTCTGTCTTTGTTCTTTTACTGCTCTTGTTAAATGTTTCCGATTAAGATCGCCACAACGTAGTGGCCTTATATGGCCCTACTCCATTGGAATACAACTAACGTAAACAATATATACAAAATAAATTATCTATCCTTGACGAAAGTCGTATAAAGATGAAATTCAAATACCTATAAATGTGCATGAATGAGTTAGTAAAAAAGTTAAAAATATAAAAACAAACATTATGTTATTTTCTTACCTTTTTTTTAAGACTGTATTAGAACAATGAGTGTATAAATATGTAGTTATTAGTGATCTTACTTCCAATTCTATGTAGGTGTGCGCCGTTTCGCCGTGTAAATTTTAACTTTTTAATAGCTTGGTATTACCTTTTAATTGCATTATATTATTTATTTATGTTGTATGTTTTATATTAATGTGTTTGTTATGTAACAGAGCACTGAAGACAAGGCGGTTGACACAGAAAGCACTCTGCATTTAATAAATAATCGTTAAGATTGAAGGTGGTTTGATCTTTCTGATCCTTCTGTTGACGATAGACCTCAACCATTCAGCCCGAATCCCCAGTCTGATATTTGCCTTTTTCAGGCTCCAATAAACCCCTACTTCTTCTCATCCAAATTTAATTTTGAATAACTGAGTTACTAAATCGCTGGTATTTCGAATTCTGTTTACATAAACTCCTTGTTAAGGGGTAAATAGCGAATACATTGTGAATTGGTATCATATGTATACCAGGTCGTGGGTAAGCTGCTTAATTTGGGCTCCCCCCATCCCTATGTGATGGAGTTTTTAGTTTAACTTCTGAAAGGAACATAGATTTTTAGCAGATTCCCCTTAGTGGAGGTCCGTCCAAAATTATATATATGTGTGTGTGTGTGTGTGTGTGTGTGTGTGTGTGTGTGTGTGTGTGTGTTAATGCTCTGGGGGTCGAAATTTTAGCTCGATCGGGACTAAACTCGATATTTAAAGTTTTCATGTAAAAATAAAGATCAAGTTCGTTAATGCCTGAAATCGGATTAGTGTGAGAGGGGGGGGGGGGTTAGAGGGAAAGATTTTCGAAATATCTCCGTTACTATACGTCGGATCGAAAAATTGTCAATCTTATTGCAAATTAAATTTACTATAAATGTTGTTATATACATTTATTCTCTATCTTGAATATTAACAGAGATATTTGCGTTTTCATTATGTGTGTGCGGATAACGGACGGTTCTAGAGGTCAGTTTCCGCCGAAAGCTAGTTCGGCCGTTTCCGTAACTGTTCGGCTCTCGTGAAATTTCTCTATTGTAAAATTTCACGTGGGAAATCTGCTTAGTTTACTCAACCTCTGCGTGACCGATTTTCTAAGGAACTAATAGTTAAAAGTACATAAGCCAATATGGGCGCAAAATTAAATAAATTCTTCCAATGTCATTATTTTTAGTTAATAACTTAATGTGTTTAATGTTCTATTTCGTTTCTTGTAAAAATTTAATATTCAGTATTTTTTATAACTGAAACCGGTTTTCGTTGATAAAGAAAAAAAAACTTTATTTCTACTCATTGTTATAATTATTTAGTCTTTCTTATATTGGTTGAAGTAGCATAGAGTAGACTGTAGCACGCCATGGATCTGGTCATGCAATAGCTAGCGGTATAATAAAACTCATTGATTTAACTTCTACAGAAATAATACTACACTTTTAAATGCTGCTGTTCGCCTTTCGTGTCCCTTTAACACAAAGCGGTATTCTCAAATATATTTACCATTGTATGAACCAAGCATTTAAAGAAGAAAAAAAACGTTTTCGTATGTAAATTTTATTGAAAATGTCAATACGAATCTATCAGTTTATTAAAATAACTTCTTTAAAACTTATATTTACCTATCAACTTCCTAAAATTGTCTTCCTAGGCTGTACACAAAAATATTTTTCATAGGCTTCTATGAAATCAGAAGATTATAAAAAAAGTCCGTCATGCAGGGGCTGCGTAAACTAAGCAGATTTCCCACGTGAAGTTTTACAATAGTGAAATTTCAGAATAGAGAGTCAAACAGTTACGGGAACGGCCCGAACTAGCACTTGACGGAAACTCACGACTAAACCCGAAGTTAGCCGATCTCATCTCAGATGCTGAAAACAGAAAATTGCAAATATCTCGGTTAATATTCAAGATAGAGAATAAATGTATATAACATTATTTATAGTAAATTTAATTTTCAATAAGATTGACTGTACATAATGTTTCGATCCGACGTATAGTAACAGAGATATTTCGAATTTTCGAAAATCCTCCCCTCTAAACCCCCCCCCCCCCTCCCACTGGTCCGATTTCAGCCATTAACGAACTTGATCTTTATTTTTACATAAAACGTTTAAATATCGAGTTTGGTAATGATCAAGCGAAAATGGCGACCGCTAGAGCGTTAACAGAGAAATATATATATATATATATATATATATATATATATATATATATATATAAATTATATACTTTTGAACGGACCTCATTTTCGTTATCTCCTGGGTAGGATCGATGGACATTTGAAGAAATTTTTGGAAACTCGCGTCATGAGTACGACCTCAATAGCTGATTTCCCTTAAGGGAAATCTGCTAAAAGTCCGTCAAGGAGGAGCTGCGTAAACTAAGTAGATTTGTCACGTGCTGATATGGAATACTTGTGATCTCAACTCCCAACATATTCTCTATCTCCAGGTAAAAAAAGTCCGTCACGCAGGCGCTGCGTAAACTAAGCAGATTTCCCACGTGAAGTTTTACAATAGAGAAATCTGCCTAATGACAACTGTAATAGTAAGAAACCTCTAAACCTAAAACATTATTTAGGGCGTAATAACCAATTAGTTTCTAGCCCAAAAAAACAGTTAACATAACATCGAAACCTTTTCACGTGGGACTAATAGAAATGGAAACGGCCGCCAGAGCTCTCGGCGGAAAGTCCGAACTGAGCCTACTTGTGACCACAAGAAGAATACAAATACAAATAGCTCGGTTAATATTCAAGATACAGAATAATTGTATAGAACAATATGTATAGTAAATTTAATTTTAAATAAGGTTGATTTTGTACAATTTTTCGGTCCGACGTATAGTAACGGAGATATTTCGAATTTTCGAAAATCCTACCCTCTAACCCCCCCCCCCTCCCACTGGTTAGATTTCAGCCGTTAACGAACTTGATCTTTCTTTTTACATAGAACGACTAAATATCGAGTTTGGTAACGATCAAACAAAAGTGCGACCGCTAGAGCGTTAACAGAGAAATATATATATATATATATATATATATATATATATATATACAGTTTTTGAACGGACATCATTTTCATCATCTACTAGGTAGGATCGATGGACATTTGAAGAAAAATTTCGGAAATTCCGTCGAGTACAACCTCAATAACTGATTTCCCTCAAGGGAAATCTGCTAAAACAGTTGAGTAGAAGGGGGGGGGGGTGTAACTGATGGCAGAAAACAAGAAAGTGTGAATAACTCGCATAATACTTGAGTTAGGAAAAAACGTCTAGAACAACAATTGTAGAAAGTCACTGGTTTACTAAGGTTGTTTCTATAACGTTTTCCGATCCGACTCATAACTGAGATATTTCTAATTTTCAAATCCCCCCCCTCTACAAAACCCTACCATTCAAGGTCCCATTTCGGCCAATAACAAATACGATCCTTGGCATTAAATGAAAAGATTAAATATACAGTATGTTATAGATCAAAGAAACATTTTCCAGTAAAGAAAAAAAATTCTTACGACGAAATCACCACATAATGTATTTGCATTTGGGATTTAAGCTTAAAATAAAATGGTTGATTATTTAACAGCTTATTGTTAATATTACATGCGTAGGAGTGGGGGTTTACTGAAAGCCGAAAACTCTAAAATCCTAATATTTCGGTGAATATTCATTAAACAGAAAATATGTTTGATATATGATTTATAGATAATTTAATTTGTAATAAGATTGATTTAATACAATTTTCCAATCCGACGTATGATAACGGAAGTATTTTGAATTTTCGAAACCTCCCCTCTAAACCTCCCCTCTAAACCTACCCTCTAAACCTCCCCTCTAAACCTACCCTCTAAACCTCCCCCCTAAACCTCCCCTCTAAACCTCCCCCCTAAACCTCCCCTCTAAACCTCCCCCCTAAACCTCCCCTCTAAACCTCCCCTCTAAACCTACCCTCTAAACCTCCCTTCTAAACCTCCCCTCTAAACCTCCCCCCTAAACCTCCCCTCTAAACTGTTCATCCCTTTTTGGCTTTTAGCGAAAGTTATTTTTAGTTTTGGAAGAAACATTTAATTATTGTTTATTATAGTTTACGTCAACTTTATGATACTATGGCTAATCGGGACGGGTTATATTCAGATTACCACCATTTTCTAGCCAAGGTGGGCCTAAGGAGTTTATTTAATGAGTTCGTCACTAAATAAATTTTTACTGCCCAGGGCCCTAAGTTACACGGCCAACCTGAGCTCCTAAAAAAAACATTTAATTATGAAGATTGGTAACGATGAAACCAAAATGCTGATCGCTACTACACACAGATGGCTGACTTCAACATTGTCTCAAAATGGGGGTTCCCAAAATACACTTTATAAAGTCACATGGATTCGAAGTTGGGATTCTTTCAATTCATCTCCTGCTCAACGACAAAACGAATTTTGAGTTGAGAATTGTTAGCTGCTATATGAAGGAAGTAGGTCATTGGTGTTAATGCCACCACAGTATGGTAGGTAGGTAAAGGAAGTAGGGGTCATTGGAGAGCAATACCGCCACAGTATGGCAGGTAGGTAAAGGAAGTAGGGGTCATTGGTGTTAATGCCACCACAGTATGGCAGGTAGGTAAAGGAAGTAGGGGTCATTGGTGTTAATGCCACCACAGTATAGCAGGTAGGTAAACGAAGTAGGGGTCATTGGTGTTAATGCCACCACAGTATGGCAGGTAGGTAAAGGAAGTAGGGGTCATTGGTGTTAATGCCACCGCAGTATGGCAGGTAGGTAATGGAAGTAGGGGTCATTGGTGTTAATGCCACCGCAGTATGGCAGGTAGGTAAAGGAAGTAGGGGTCATTGGTGTTAATGCCACCGCAGTATGGCAGGTAGGTAATGGAAGTAGGGGTCATTGGTGTTAATGCCACCACAGTATGGCAGGTAGGTAATGGAAGTAGGGGTCATTGGTGTTAATGCCACCACAGTATGGCAGGTAGGTAATGGAAGTAGGGGTCATTGGTGTTAATGCCACCACAGTATGGCAGGTAGGTAATGGAAGTAGGGGTCATTGGTGTTAATGCCACCACAGTATGGCAGGTAGGTAAAGGAAGTAGGGGTCATTGGTGTTAATGCCACCACAGTATGGCAGGTAGGTAAAGGAAGTAGGGGTCATTGGTGTTAATGCCACCGCAGTATGGCAGGTAGGTAATGGAAGTAGGGGTCATTGGTGTTAATGCCACCACAGTATGGCAGGTAGGTAAAGGAAGTAGGGGGTAGGTAATGGAAGTAGGGGTCATTGGTGTTAATGCCACCACAGTATGGCAGGAATGGAAGTAGGGGAAATTGGTGTTAATGCCACCTCAGTATGGCAGGTAGGTAAAGGAAGCAGGGGTCATTGGTGTTAATGCCACCACAGTAGGCAGGTAGGTAAAGGAAGCAGGTGTTAATGCCACCACAGTATGGCAGCTAGGTGAAATGACACGATTTTTGAAAATTTTTCCAAAAATGTTCCTCCTACCCTGGAGATGTCGAAAATGAGGTCTGGAAACTCCGAACATAGCCTATTAGTGACCACACGCAGAATACAAATGCAAATATCTCGGTTAATATTCAAGATAGAGAATTAATGTATAGAACATTATTTATAGTACATTTAATTAGCAATAAGATTGGTTCTATAAAATCTTTTGATCAGACGAATAGTAACGGATATATTTCGAATTATCTAAAATCCTCCCCTCTTAACCCCCCCTCCCACTGGTCCGATTTCAGCCGTTAACGAACTTGATCTTTCTTTTTACATAAAACGCTTAAATATGAAGTTTAATAAGGATCAAACAAACATTACGACCTCTTGAGGGGTAACAGACATATATATATATATATATATATATATATATATATATACAGTTTTGAACGGACCTCATTTTCGTCATCTACTAGGTAGAATCGATGGACATTTGAAGAAAAATTTCGAAAATTCCGTCATGAGTACAACCTCAATAGCTGATTTCCCTTAAGGGAAATCTGCTAAAATTGTATAGAACCAACCTTATTGCAAAATAAATTTATTATAAATAATGTTATATACATTCGTTCACTATCTTGAATATTAACCGAGATATTTGAATTTTATTGAGCGTAACGGAGATGATGAGATCGGCTAACTTCGGTTGCAGTCGTGAGTTTCCGGCTAGCTAGTTCGGCAGTTTCGGTAACTGTTCGGCTCTTGTGAAATTTCTCTATAATAAAAATTCTCGTGTGTATTCTGCTTAGTTTACTCAGCCACTGTGATATATATATATATATATATATATATATATATATATATATATATATATATATATATATGTGTGTGGGTGTGTGTGTGTGTGTAAAAATAATACTTTGGACCGGAGACCGAAGGGGTTTTTAGACATTCGTGACCAAGACCGAAAACGCCGCTGACGAAGGCCGATCGGGTGAGGGGCAGAAAGAAGGGAGTTTACTTTGGGGGGTCCTTATAGGGTGTCGTGGTGGGGTACGGGATATCGCCTATGTAGGCATCTAGAACGGTCGCTTGACTTGAAAAATGACGCTTGGAAACAAAACAAAAAAAAAAGTTTGTCACGCAGTGGCTGCGTAAACTAAGCAGATTTCCCACGTGAAGTTTTACAATAGAAAAATTTCACGAGAACCGAACAGATACGGCCGAACTAGCTAGTCGGAAACGGATTTCGGAAGTCCCCCTCTAAACCATTCATCCCACTGGGGGGGGGAGAGAGAGAGAGAGAGAGAGAGAGAGAGAGAGAGAGAGAGAGAGAGAGAGAGAGAGAGAGAGAGAGAGAGAGAGAGAGAGAGAGAGAGAGAGAGAGAGAGAGAGAGAGAGAGAGTGTGAGAGAGAGAGAGAGAGAGAGAGAGAGAGAGAGAGAGAGAGAGAGTGTGAGTGAGAGCTAGTTGGGGGGGGGGGGACACAGGGTAGGAAGCTGTGATGTTCGGTTGCCGGTTCGACTGGCTTGGATTATGCGGACAGTTAAGTTGATTCAGAGCGAGCTAGGGAGTCAAGCATCGTCTCAGAACTGTTACACTGTTTAATGAGTTGGTAAACCAGATTAGGCCACTCCCCAACTTCCCGGCCAATTCCAACTTCTGTCCATCGGATTCCTTACACTAGTTCCCAAAATTAAATTCTTAGAGTAACACTGAAACCTCAAAATCCCTTTGTGACTTCGGTCGCTGTTGGTGTTACTTGAGCTTAGTACAGTGATTACTTTTTCCATAACGATAATTTTCCCTTCATCTCACAAGGCGGCAATGCCTCTATGATATGGTAGTTCGTCTCAGAATGAACTTTTTTTGCATCTATTTATCCTATTGTTGGGAGATGAGCAGCACCGCCCCATGTGGCATTTGGAACACATGGGGTCCCTCACATCTCACCGCCCCAAGTGGGATTTGGAACACATGGGGTCCCTCACATTTCACCGCCCCATGTGGCATTTGGAACACATGGGGTCCCTCACATCTCACCGCCCCATGTGGCATTTGGAACACGTGGGGTCCCTCACATCTCACCGCCCCATGTGGCATTTGGAACACGTGGGGTCCCTCACATCTCACCGCCCCATGTGGCATTTGGAACACATGGGGTCCCTCACATCTCACCTCCCCATGTGGCATTTGGAACACATGGGGTCCCTCACATCTTACCGCCCCATGTGGCATTTGGAACACATGGGGTCCCTCACATCTCACCGCCCCAAGTGGCATTTGGAACACATGGGGTCCCTCACATCTCACCGCCCCATGTGGCATTTGGAACACATGGGGTCCCTCACATCTCACCGCCCCATGTGGCATTTGGAACACATGGGGTCCCTCACATCTCACCGCCCCAAGTGGCATTTGGAACACATGGGGTCCCTCCCTTATCACCGCCCCATGTGGCATTTGGAACACATGGGGTCCCTCACATCTCACCGCCCCATGTGGCATTTGGAACACTTGGGGTCCCTCACATCTCACCGCCCCATGTGGCATTTGGAACACATGGGGTCCCTCACATCTCACCGCCCCATGTGGCATTTGGAACACATGGGGTCCCTCACATCTCACCGCCCCATGTGGCATTTGGAACACATGGGGTCCCTCACATCTCACCGCCCCAAGTGGCATTTGGAACACATGGGGTCCCTCACATCTCACCGCCCCATGTGGCATTTGGAACACATGGGGTCCCTCACATCTCACCGCCCAATGTGGCATTTGGAACACATGGGGTCCCTCACATCTCACCGCCCCATGTGGCATTTGGAACAGATGGGGTCCCGCACATCTCACCGCCCCATGTGGCATTTGGAACACGTGGGGTCCCTCACATCTCACCGCCCCATGTGGCATTTGGAACACATGGGGTCCCTCACATCTCACCGCCCCATGTGGCATTTGGAACACATGGGGTCCCTCACATCTCACCGCCCCATGTGGCATTTGGAAGAGATGGGGTCCCTCACATCTCACCGCCCCATGTGGCATTTGGAAGAGATGGGGTCCCTCACATCTCACCGCCCCATGTGGCATTTGGAATTATGGGTCTATCTTGATTATTAACCTAGATATTTGCATTTTTTTTAGTTTTCTGCTTTCATTAAACCCCCACTCATTCACATGTCTTGTTAACAATAAGCTGTTATATCATGAACCACTTCATTACAATATTAAATACGAAATATTGTTTTCATTGAACTATGTGAGATATGCAAATATGTTTGATGACATCATCAATTAAGAGTTTTTGTTCATTACTCAAAAATGTTTATGTTATCTATATCATACTCGATATTTGACCGTATTAATCAACACTAAAGACCGTAGTTGCTATTGGCTGACATCGGGGGCGGGTGAAATCCGGAAATTGATAATGTGTTGGTTATAATTAGTCGGATCGTAAAAGGTTATTGTAGCAGTCTTGTTATGCTATTGATGCTTAACATCCAAGTCATTTCGTGACTCAAGTATTAAGCGAGTTATTGTCACTTTCTTGTTTTCAGCCTTCAATAACTCACCTTCCACTAGTCGGCTTTTTCTTTTTTTACATAGAAATTTGTTGAGAGAGAGATCATAAGTTGCGTTATACCAGCACGGGGGAAATGTGCTTAGTTTACGCAGCTCCTGCGTGATGGACTTTTTATGACCGTACAGATTTAGAGTTATCATTAAGGGGCTTGTTCCTCTCAGATTTGTTTCCAATCTGTTATCACTGGACGAAGAGCAAACAGACATGGTCAAACACTTGCACCAATACACCACCCCTGTTTGTAATGGAGTGTTTGGGATACTCTGCCACTAATTCGGAGAGGGAGTCAACAAGAGACACGGGAGTAGATGAGATTGCTCAGCGAGGGTGTCAAACAACCTTTACTAATAAGGGATTGGAGTAGAAACCACATAGTTAGGAGGCGTCAAGATGTCTGCTGAGCTGGCTGTCTCCCACCTCTAGCTCTACGACAGACTGACCAACCCTTGTCTTCTCCAACAACTTGCATTATTCCCTCATTTCCTCGGCTTAATCTATTTCAAATCACAATCAAAACATACTGCTCTATTCTACACTACCCATTACGAAAATAAGGTCCGTTTAAAATCCAATATATATATGTATCCCTGTTGACGATCTAGCGGTCGCAATTTTTTGATACAAAACTCGATATTAAAACGATCAAGTTCATTAACTCACAACAACTTCAACACAATTAAGAGCCCCCATCACAAATGTACACAATTTCTAACGGAACATGGACAGACAGGACATTATTTAACAAGATTTAAAATTCAAGACAATGACAAATGTACTTGCAACTCATAGACAACACAAATGATTTTACATATACTTTATGGCTGGTCAACATTTAATCAAAATAGATCAAACTTAATAATGAACATAATTTTAAAAGAAGGTAATTGACCAGAACCACCTTATATTATATTTAATAATATTATATTTAATGAAGAACTTATAAAGTTTATCAAATGTATAGATATGGAAGTAGCAAAAATACATTAGAATGTAAAGTAGATTGTGAGGAATGGGAATTATAATTCAATATATTTACCTTACATAGACTCGCAAATTAAACAACGGTTGAGTTCAACTTTAATTGATTTGTATTTCTTTTATTTATTTGTTTATTTTTTCTTCATTTCATTTATTAATTTTATTTGTAATCATCTTACTTATATTAGATTAGATGGTTGATTAATGTATATATATTGTAAAATAAAAATGTATTTAAACATAATCATATATTGTATGTAATATGCCATGTGGTAATGGAACATGTATTCAAATAAATAACTCCTCATAGGGCTACTATGAGGAGAAAAAAAGAAGTTCAGTAACGGCTAAAATCGGAACAGTGGGGAGGGGGGGGGGTTTAGATGGGGAATTTCGAAAATTCGAAGAATCTCCATTATTATGCGCCGCCCCAGGAAATATTTCATAGTAATAAAACATCACTTCAAATTTTATGTACAGTAAAACTAAAGTAATAATTGTACTAAAACGGAGTTTTTAGTAGTAACTCAATTTCTTTAGAGAACCCTAAATCTATAAATGTTCAATTTTTTATTTAATTTTTCCATTTAGTTTAGTGTCAGGCTGAACCCAGACTAGGTCCTCCAAGGGGTGTTTATATGGGAGTAATTCCAGAAAATTTAAAAAAAAAAAAACAAAAAAAAAACAGAGATTTTGGTGCTTGTACAATAATTCAGTTCGTCCTAAAAACCTGCCAAAATAGTTTAGCTTTTTCATTGGACTACTCCCATTGAGTCCTTAAGGGAAATCAGCTATTGAGGTTGTATTCATAACGAGATTTTCGAAAAATGTCTTTAAATGTCTATCGATCCTACTCAAAATATTACGAAAATGAGGTCTGCTCTAAACTATATATATTCATTTGTTTTTCAAAGCACTTACGGTCGCATTGTTCGTCACAATGTAACGATATTTAAAAGATTTAATGTAAAAAGAAAAATCTAGTTTGTTAATGGCTGAAATCGGAACAGAGGGTGTTTCAAGGGGCGAACATCGAAAATTCCAAGTATCTCCGTTGTTATCGGATCGAAAAACTATAAAACCAATCCTATTGCAAACTTAACGTTCTATGATTGCTGTTATGTACGTTTTTTTTGGTATCATGATTATTAACAGAGAAATTATCATTTTTTAAATTTCAGCCTTCAGTAAACCCCCGCTTCTAATCATGTCATATTAACAATAAGCAGTTATATGCTGGATCGCTTTATTTGGAGCTGAAATGCCAAATATAGGTTCCATTTAATTTTTATTTTGTTAGATATATGAAAATACGTTATGTAATAGCGTCATAAATTATGATTTTTCGTTTTTTCTCGAACATTTTATTTGATCTATACCATACTCTATATTAAACAGGTTCAGTCAAAACTAGGATCATATTTGTTATTGGCACAAACCGGACGTGGAATAGTGGTAGAGGTGGGATTCTAAATATCTCTGTTAGTAAGAGCCGGATAGTAAAATGTTATGGACCCTATATTGTTGAACTGTTGAAGATCTACAATTGTTGTTATGTACTCGTAAGTCAAGTATTCAGCCCCCCTCCCCCTACTCTTCGGTTTTTTTTACATATAAATAGAGAAGTGTTGAAATAAAGGAACATGTTTGTTATATCATCACGTGGGGAATCTCTTTAATTTACGCAGCCGCTACGTGTGGGACTTTTTTTCTAGTTAATCGAGATGGCCTTCCAATTTTAGCAGATTTCCCTTAAGGGAAATCAGCTATTGAGGTCGTACTCATGACGCGAGTTTCGAGAAATTTCTTCAAATGTCCATCGATCCTACCCAGGAGATGACGAAAATGAGGTCCGTTCAAAATTTTATATATATATATATATATATATATATATATATATATATATATATATATATATATATATATTTGTCTGTTAACGCTCTAGCGGTCGTAATTTTCGTTTGATCGTTACCAAACTCGGAATTTAATCGTTTTATGTAAAAAGGAAGATCAAGTGCGTTAACGGCTGAAATCGGACCAGTGGGAGGGGGGGGGTTTAGAGGGGGATTTTTGAAAATTCCAAAAATCTCCGTTATTATGCGTCGGATCGAAATATTGTATAGAATCAATCTTATTGAAAATTAATTTTACTTTAATTTTTCTGTATCTTGAATATTAACCGAGATATTTGCATTTGTATTCTGTGTGTGGTCGGCATGAGTCGGCTAAATTCGGTACTTTCCTCCGAGAGCTCTAGCGGCCGTTTCTGTAACTGTTCGTCCCTCGTGAATAAGTTTAGAGATTCTTACTACTACTGTTGTTATTAGGCAGATTTCTCTATTGTATAACTTCACGTGGGAAATCTGCTTAGTTTACGCAGCCCCTGCGTGACGGACTTGTTCTAAATATGTTGAGTACTTAAATGGAAGTTCTAACATGGACACCCCAGAGAATCAGACAGCGAAATAAAAATTACTGAACTGTCTCATAATTCTACCAGCCTTTCTACAGAATTCCACCACTAGGGCATGTCTCATATATTTTTTTATTAGTAATAACTATTAGCAGATTTCCCTTAAGGGAAATCAGCTATTGAGGTTGTACTCATGACGCGATTTTCAAAATTTTTCTTCAAATGTCCTTGGACCCTACCCAGGAGATGAAGAAAATGAGGTCCGTTCAAAACTGTGTGTATATATATATTTGTCTGTTACCGCTCTAGCAGTCACAATTATTGTTTAATCGTTAAACTCGATATTTAGTCATTTTATGTAAAAAGAAAGATCAAGGTCGTTAACGGCTGAAATCGGGGCAGGGGGAGGGGGGGGTTTAGAGGGGAGGATTTTTCTAAATTCGAAATATCTCCGTTACCATAGGTCGGATCGAAAAAGTGTATAGAACCACTCTTATTGCAAATTAAATGTACTGTAAATATTATTATTTACATTTATTCATTATCTTGAATATTAACCGAGCCACTTCTACTCATGTTACATAAACAATACTCTGCCACATAATAAATCAAATTATTTGAAGTTTAAATACCAAAAATTGTATTGAAGAGACCTTTATTATACGAGATACATGAAAATACGTCCTAGTTACCCCCCCCCCTCTTAAGGTTTTGGACTACAAAAATTTGATTGATTGATATAACAATTATTCTGGGGGCTCAGGTTAGCCATGCGAGTTAAAGCGTTGACCTTTATCTCACATGGTGAACCTAGAGTGGCGTGTTCGATTCCCGCCTTGGCAAAGGAAATTATTTAGTGATGAAATTCATTAAATAGCGTCCTAAAATCCCACCCTGGCTAGAAAAGGGTGGTAACCTGTAGATAACCCGTCCCGATTAGCCTAAGTTGCAAAAATTGGACGTTAATAAATAAATAATAATAATAGCAATTATTCTGTCTCATTATTAATTACAGTACTAGATATAGTAAATAGTTCTCAATAATAATAATATGTTATATTCTGATATATTTCAGTAATTTTTTTTTTTCCGTGTGAGGCGGGCAGACCTGTTTGTTTACATTTCTAATCTATCGCTTTCTGTCGGCAGGTTATTGAAATTGGACGAAACACTTCTTATTTCCGTTTGTATTTATTCACGGTGGTGTTGTGTTAGCAGTATGTAGATTTATCCATTACTAAACTTCACGAGGGAAATCTGCTTAGTTTACGCAGCCCCTGCTTGACGGACTTTATATTCATTTTTAAATAGTTATATGATGTTTTTATGTATAATGCTTCTTGATTTCGTATATTTTTGTATTTTCGTTTATAAATAAAGTTCATGTACATGTTTTTTTGTGTATTTTGTTATAATAGTTCTTCTTTATCTAGACCTTATGGCTATCAATGAGTGTTTTTTTCTAATTTTTTTAACCCCTGACTTCCATTTTAAGCTAATTATCTTTTGTATGTCCTTTGATAATAATGTGCAATATTGTTAAGGTTGCTTAGCGACAATATCTGGTACTCCAACATCGATAACAGGACAGCTGGGCGCTCTTGACCTTCCGGCGCTTTTTCTCATCTTTTTTCCCTCCATGTCGCCATAATCGGCTCTGCTTGAGACACACCACTTGTTGAGACATGACAAATATCGTCTAGACCAGAATTGTTTCTAAGTAGCTCTTCTGCTTTTGATATGTGTTTGCAGCTTTAGCCTGCTTAATGTCTATCTTTCCATTTGTTCTTCTACACCTGCTACAATATCAAATTATCTCGAGTGACAATCTCATCTGTCATTTGGTAAGTCACCTTGTAAAGTTGTATAAACAATACACAACAAATTCATCAGAATTCCAGTCAGAAAATACCACTAGTTGTGATCTTCCAAAGATTGTTATGTGAGTTAGGCTAAAAGAATAATTGAGTTAATGCCGGATTGGTATAATATGTATCTCAAAAAAGTTTGTAGCGGAAAAATTTGAGGAGACTCGAAGCACTCCAACGATAATTACTCCGCAACAGTTGGCAAGTGTAATTAATTACTGAAACCACTCATGTACTAAATTTCTACAAGCCTTCCTCAAAATATTTAATTACTTCGCCTTGTCATTTATTTATTTTTTTACTATATCATTTATGAAGAGAGCATTCGAATTCACTCCAGCTGGGCTAACTTTTGAGACGATTTGCCATAAGAGGTTGATTTCGGTAATTTTTTCTCGTTCATGTTACATCATGATATTAGGTTTTTCCTCCTGTACATTAGATGAGCTATTTGCATTTTCTAATTTTTAACCCTTAATAAATCCTCGCTCTTCCTCATTTCGCAATAGTAACAAGCCAATACATCATGAATTTTCTTATTTCAATCTTAAAAGTGGCTTATTTGTTTTTTCTGACTTGGAGTAGTGGGAAATTTGGTGAAGGACAAAAATTGAAAATAAATCCGGTATAATGAGTGCGGTCGAAAAATGTTATATTACTAATCTTATTGTGTGTAATAATTTTAGCAGATTTCCCTTAAGGTGAGGGAGTACTCATGACGCGATTTTAGAAAAATTTCTGCAAATGTCCATCGATCCTACCCAGGAGATGACGAAAATGAGGTCCGTTCGAAACTATATATACTGAGATTTACAGTTGAGGCCACTTAGCTTCTATCTATCTATAGTCCAACTAACATTTCTAGTAGTGTTTACATAGGCTTGAAGGGAACATTGAGATGGGATGGTGCTAGAACTGCAGCGTGGACAACAGGCAGGAAATATGGTTATTCCTGATGTCTGAAGGACTTAGGATAATTCCCTTAAGGTAAATAAGATATTGTCGTCGTCATGACGCAAATTTAGAAAAATCTCCATTTATCCTATCCAGGAGATGACGAAAATGAGGTCCATTCAAAACTGTGTGTGTGTGTGTATATATATGTTCTATTTTTGAGGCTGCATCGCTGGGTATATAAATATGTATGTGTGTTTGTGTCCTGCTATGCTCTAGCGGTCGCAATTTCCGTGTGACCATTACCAAAGTAGATATTTAAACGGTTCATGCAAAAAGAAAGATCATGTTCGTTAATGCCTGAAATCAGACCGGTGGGAAGGGGGTAGGGCTTAGAGGGGGTATTTCTATAGTTCCTAATATCTTTGGTTTATGAGTTGGTAAACACTATTGTATAAAACCAACCTTATTGCAAATATAACGTTCTATAAATGCTGTTGTGTACGCTTTTTAATTATTATGTTTTAATTTTTTAGTTTTAAGCCCTCTGTAACTTATGCCCTACTCCTACTTATGCCATATTAACAATAAGTTGTTATATTATGAAGCACTTTATTTGAACCCTAAATACGAAATAATGTTCTCATTGAGCTTTTACGTTTTGAGATAAATGGAAATACGTGACCCACGTGGAAAATCTGTTTAGTAAACGCTATTCCAGCTTGGCCGACTTTTTCATTAGATTTTGAATGAAAAGTAAGGTAAAATGTGTGCCATATTGACATAGTTTGTCAAAAGGCTGACAAGTCGTTGACGAGATGAAGAAAAACACTTATTCATGAATATCCTTCTTAAAATTGATTTCCGAATAATAAAAAAATATATGGAGCACGTAATTGTGTTTATAACGCCTTTTGATAAAACCGGATTTTTTACTATTTATTTGGATTTTCATACAAAAATATATACGATAAACCATTATCAATATCAGAATATCTTGAGTCTAAAAATAGCTCCTTACATAAACTGAGGGTTCTCTAACCCCAACATTGTTCCTAGGGGACATCATTAATAAAGATGCAAGCTCCCTGAGTAGGAGTTCAGCCTATCTACCTGCCAGAATTATAATATAATACATTAAAAAAAAACATAAAGGGTAATAAATGCCACTACACATAATGACCAAGGAAATCGTTCGTCAAGAGGAGTTCCACTTCCAGCCTCAGCCTATACCTTGTCTTCCATAGTTGTCCATTCTTTGCTGCAAACACGGCCCAGACTGTCCAGGAACCAGGATGCTGATCCACTGCATTGCCGTACTGCTCACGCCTAAATCCCGCAATCCATCAGCATTCTTCTTACACCAGACACCATTGCAGTCGGACCATGCCTGCCTCAACCTCGACGAGCTGGGCTACCACCCTCTTCAGCTCCAACCTGTCGTATTTCTCTTTCTTCCTTTGAAAATTATCCTCCAATGGTCTTGCTGCAGTAATGATATGAATATCAATAATAGCCACATTTGTCCTCCACTTCACAACCAAGACTGGCCGAAAGGATCCAAACAAAGCGAACCATTTCATTATCCCGGCGGATTCGAAGTCTCATGGTAGCAATACAGTTGCCTGAAACTTGAGCAGCCGTCTCCAATACAACCACAACCAGATCGGCACATGGCAATCCTAATCCTATCCAGCTTACCACGAGATGTCCTCATCCAGGTAGGAATAGCCCCTCCTACAATCTTAATAAAGGCCACAAATGCATCCCAGTCAAAACTTCTTGTACGTGCACATGCTGTCGAATCTGGAACCTTACCACATTCACTCATTTCCTTGCAGTCTACACTAGCATGTAATTCATTCATACAAAGCTGGCGCACACTTACTATATTATCCGGAGGCACCAGCCCACCACCCAAACCACGCCCCACTCCAAGCGATACTCCTCGGTGATCCAAATCATCCTGCAATTTGTGTAGCCTCCTCGCCCTAAACAATGGAACAGCGCGAGCCAAGCAAGGGATCCCCAGTCCACCGTCACGTCTAGAAGCATGAATAAATGCATTGCAAGATGTATGAGGGAGATGCACCAACTTACGCACAGAAGCCCTTATACTTATATCCATCCGGCGGAGCTCCACCGGGATGGGGTTTCCTAGCACCAATCCATGAAGCTAATGGGGCAACGTAGGTCCTCAGAGGCTCTAACTTCTGCTGCAGTTTCAGTGGGGCCTTGTCAAGATTAGACATTACAGTCCCCTAATCAGGTAACATTGCCTACCCCAGGTAGAAACAAACATCACCAACGCTAAAGAGATGAACAGGACGCATGAAGGAAGACGATTTCCGTCGTCCCAAGGATCTAAGCTGCAGCCCGAAATACTTTTCTGGATTTAGCTCCAAACCACAATCCCGAGGCGCTACTTCCAGCTGATTTAAGGCAACATTGAGACCATGTAATGCGGATGCTACAAGGATCAGGTCATCTGCATAAGCTATCACCGATACCCTGGCGGTACCTACAAGGAACCCAACTCGTGTCCTGAAAGCCTCAATTATGTGGTCCATGGCCTTATTAAACAAGATTGGAGATAGAGGGTCACCCTGCCTGACACCACGTCCAGACAGAATGTCCCTCGAACTGTGGCACAAATCACTGAGTTGCCCCCAAATAGACACCTACAGAATCCCAGAGGCAGACATCTTGCCCTAGCAACAGCCAGGATCGCTTGAAGACTGACTCAATAAAATGCCTTCTTGACATCCAAAACCGCGAGACATAAGTCCCTTCTCTTCCTTCATACATACCGGAGCAGCGAGTCAAGCAAAAAAACTTTGGTGGCAACACCATCAACGCCCATTACAAACCCTTTTTGCTCCGGAACATGCCGGACGACGGACATCAGTCTAAATGCCAAGATTTTATGCAAATGTCGAACTATAACAGACGCCACTGCAATCGGCCGATAGTCACCAGGACCAGTCGGACTGTTCGCGCGCACGAAGCTGCCCTTCAGGAACCTTCTCTACTGCTAAGATGCAGTTATGAACAGCCTCGCGCAGCACACCAGGAATCTCCCTCCACTTAGCAACTGTGATACCATCGAAACCAGCCGCCATATTGCTCCCGGGTAAATGCTTAGCAGTCTCCTCCGGCGTTATAGGGGTCCAAATTCCTGAGGCATCGTCAATCCTAGGGCCATGTTCGCGAGGACCCATCCATAGACTTCAACACTTCCAAACGAGGTGTCCAGTAGGCATCTAACTCTCCAACGTCATGTACGCCTCCAGGCCGGCTCTCTCCTAGCATCTCAGTCACGGCAGCCTTCTTATCCTTCTTTCAAAGGTTTTGGATCCATGCGTAATCCGCACCCCTTGGACTTAACCGTCGAGCGTGGCCATCCCACCCCAAAGGATGCCAGCCAACTTGCCAGGCCCGTAGACAGGGACCACACCAACAAGTCGCCCATTGAGAACCTCTAGAACGGGTATGAACATCCGGCCAACATCGCGGCGTCCCTGCTTGACAGCCTGTTTCTCAGTGCGTCATTATCCGCCCTTAACCTAACAACCTCATGGCTCATCTTGGTAGTATAGTCATATACTCCCCCTAAATAATCATACAGGGTCGACTTACTCTGAGCTGCGGTCCTCTTATCCCCCTGAATCAATTCCTTCATCTGTGAAAGAGACTGCCAAGACTGGTAACTACCTCGACTAAATCCAGGCCATCTCCCCCAAATCCTGCAAATGCCTCGTCCTTTAACATCCCACCAGCTTCCCGTAATGTTCTGCTGACAGACAGGCAGTACGAGAAATATAGTCATCTGGGCCATCATATTCACTCACTGACTTACAATAAAAATAAATAAAAAAACGTGGTGAAACAGAAATAAGCAGAGTTGGAGGAGCAAGAAATATGCTAATCTCACACATTCCACAACACACGAACATGTAAGCGAATAATATCTTTCCAACCAACTATAAAGATAAACACTATCTTTATAAACACTATAAACACAGCGGTGATCAGATTTCGTAAATAAAATCTGTGTTGCGATAAACAGGGGACCTCCAAATTTTAAAAAAATCGACCGGGCTGTTAAAGCCATGCACGATTTACACTCTTGTGCTCCTCTACACCACTCCAAGAAAATAAGACTCAGTCAATAGATAGACGGTGTTACAAAGCTGCACTGTACCAAAAACAAGCACATATCAATTTGTAGAACCAAAGTTATAACAGAATAATTTGAGAGTGGTGAGGCACGAAGTTCACTCTATAGCAGCCAGGTATAAACTGGCTGTAATCAAGTAATTGTGTTTATAATGCTTTTTCATAAAACCAGATTTAGGAATTCCAATATGTTTAGTTCTGAATTCCCGCCACTAAATAGAATTTGATAAATTTTCATGTGTATGCTCCTATAGAATCAAATAATAAAAATCGTCAAATTTTGATGTATATTTAGTTAGAGAATGAAATTGATCACCATTTGCCATAATATGCTAATGTACCGTTGTTTACACGTAACATAAACAGGTGGTAACCTGTAGATAACCCACCCCGATTAGCCATAGTAGCATAAAGTGGACTTAAATAAGAATAAACAAACAAACAACATAGTTTATGTTAATAAATAACAAATTTGTTGTTTTAGAGCAAAAATATAACCCAAAAGTGAAAAAAGTAATTGTATTACATTTCAGATTTCATAATTTAACAAAGATATATGTAATAAACCATGAAAACAAACTAAACGGATAATGTAATAAACTTTGGATAGCACATTTTAATGTAAAGTGATCACACTTATTGGTGCTCACAACCAGTAACCAGGACAGTTATTTCACATTATTTATAAAGAAACAATTAGAAATAAAAATAACTTGACCCCCCTAGAATAAAAGACATGTTTTTTAGTGATCTTGTTTTGAGTAAGGACTCTTATAATTTCACAATAGTGTCTTACACAGTCTTCATTCATTTTTAATGAGTAAACGTAAATGGGGAACCCATATCTGCTAAAAATGTAAAAGCAAAATACTACTAGAATGCTGTATTTGGCTCTTAAGACCACATTGAAATCCATCTATTTCCTACATGCAGTAGTCCAAGATTAGATTCTGAATGAAAGCCCAGGTTATAATAGTATATATTGTGGAGGCCGTTATGGAGATGAAGGAGGTTTGACTTGGAAGGTAGGTTTTGGACTGTTTGTTGAAGATGTTGGAAGTGAGCTGTGATAGCACTTAGACTAATGAGTAGCTAATCAATGGATCGGTCATGTCTGCCAGTCCAACTATCACCTGATGGATTGGCAACACCTGCTCCATCTACAGATTCAACATCTCTACAACTCATTTACATGTTGGAAGTGAGCTGTGATAGCACTTAGACTAATGAGTAGCTAATCAATGGATCGGTCATGTCTGCCAGTCCAACTATCACCTGATGGATTGGCAACACCTGGTCCATCTACAGATTCAACATCTCTACAACTCATTTACATGTTGGAAGTGAGCTGTGATAGCACTTAGACTAATGAGTAGCTAATCAATGGATCGGTCATGTCTGCCAGTCCAACTATCACCTGATGGATTGGCAACACCTGGTCCATCTACAGATTCAACATCTCTACAACTCATTTACATGTTGGAAGTGAGCTGTGATAGCACTTAGACTAATGAGTAGCTAATCAATGGATCGGTCATGTCTGCCAGTCCAGCTATCACCTGATGGATTGGCAACACCTGGTCCATCTACAGATTCAACATCTCTACAACTCATTTACATGTTGGAAGTGAGCTGTGATAGCACTTAGACTAATGAGTAGCTAATCAATGGATCGGTCATGTCTGCCAGTCCAACTATCACCTGATGGATTGGCAACACCTGGTCCATCTACAGATTCAACATCTCTACAACTCATTTACATGTTGGAAGTGAGCTGTGATAGCACTTAGACTAATGAGTAGCTAATCAATGGATCGGTCATGTCTGCCAGTCCAACTATCACCTGATGGATTGGCAACACCTGCTCCATCTACAGATTCAACATCTCTACAACTCATTTACATGTTGGAAGTGAGCTGTGATAGCACTTAGACTAATGAGTAGCTAATCAATGGATCGGTCATGTCTGCCAGTCCAACTATCACCTGATGGATTGGCAACACCTGCTCCATCTACAGATTCAACATCTCTACAACTCATTTACATGTTGGAAGTGAGCTGTGATAGCACTTAGACTAATGAGTAGCTAATCAATGGATCGGTCATGTCTGCCAGTCCAACTATCACCTGATGGATTGGCAACACCTGCTCCATCTACAGATTCAACATCTCTACAACTCATTTACATGTTGGAAGTGAGCTGTGATAGCACTTAGACTAATGAGTAGCTAATCAATGGATCGGTCATGTCTGCCAGTCCAACTATCACCTGATGGATTGGCAACACCTGCTCCATCTACAGATTCAACATCTCTACAACTCATTTACATGTTGGAAGTGAGCTGTGATAGCACTTAGACTAATGAGTAGCTAATCAATGGATCGGTCATGTCTGCCAGTCCAACTATCACCTGATGGATTGGCAACACCTGGTCCATCTACAGATTCAACATCTCTACAACTCATTTACATGTTGGAAGTGAGCTGTGATAGCACTTAGACTAATGAGTAGCTAATCAATGGATCGGTCATGTCTGCCAGTCCAGCTATCACCTGATGGATTGGCAACACCTGCTCCATCTACAGATTCAACATCTCTACAACTCATTTACATGTTGGAAGTGAGCTGTGATAGCACTTAGACTAATGAGTAGCTAATCAATGGATCGGTCATGTCTGCCAGTCCAACTATCACCTGATGGATTGGCAACACCTGGTCCATCTACAGATTCAACATCTCTACAACTCATTTACATGTTGGAAGTGAGCTGTGATAGCACTTAGACTAATGAGTAGCTAATCAATGGATCGGTCATGTCTGCCAGTCCAACTATCACCTGATGGATTGGCAACACCTGCTCCATCTACAGATTCAACATCTCTACAACTCATTTACATGTTGGAAGTGAGCTGTGATAGCACTTAGACTAATGAGTAGCTAATCAATGGATCGGTCATGTCTGCCAGTCCAACTATCACCTGATGGATTGGCAACACCTGCTCCATCTACAGATTCAACATCTCTACAACTCATTTACATGTTGGAAGTGAGCTGTGATAGCACTTAGACTAATGAGTAGCTAATCAATGGATCGGTCATGTCTGCCAGTCCAACTATCACCTGATGGATTGGCAACACCTGCTCCATCTACAGATTCAACATCTCTACAACTCATTTACATGTTGGAAGTGAGCTGTGATAGCACTTAGACTAATGAGTAGCTAATCAATGGATCGGTCATGTCTGCCAGTCCAACTATCACCTGATGGATTGGCAACACCTGCTCCATCTACAGATTCAACATCTCTACAACTCATTTACATGTTGGAAGTGAGCTGTGATAGCACTTAGACTAATGAGTAGCTAATCAATGGATCGGTCATGTCTGCCAGTCCAACTATCACCTGATGGATTGGCAACACCTACTCCATCTACAGATTCAACATCTCTACAACTCATTTACATGTTGGAAGTGAGCTGTGATAGCACTTAGACTAATGAGTAGCTAATCAATGGATCGGTCATGTCTGCCAGTCCAACTATCACCTGATGGATTGGCAACACCTACTCCATCTACAGATTCAACATCTCTCCAACTCATTTACAAAACCCATCCATTCATAAGTTGTAGTCTCGCCTAATGGTTCATACATTTTAGAATTGGTCTGATTGTACACAATTAAAAACTAAATAATAATCGAATATTTTTAAAGAACCAGATCTTTCTAATGAACCTATAGATGTATTGTATTACCTAATTCCACTTTACAGAATATTTTATGAAAATTAAACTCTTGTTGTTTTTAGCAGATTTCACTCAAAAAAAAAAAGCATTTGGCCTCCACATGAATTGCTTTGCCTAGCCACGGCCGATGTCTTGGTCCTGCTCTATATATAGTCGGCCGTGTACTGTACAATTCTCGTTGCCATCTTCGTTCCGGTTTGGCAAACGTAAACCGAGCCACGGTAACAGGTAAACCCCCTTGCCCTGTAGATATATCTATCTTTAGTCATGTCCATTAACTCGGCTACTCGGTCCTATCGGTTTGTAGGCAACGTCTAGTTCGTGTTTTAGGAGCCATCTCCCTATCTTCTCGCTCACGACACCGATCTAGGGTATTGCTACCCTCCTTTTTTGCTGTGCCTTTTCCGCGGGTTCTTGGTTACATTCAAGGCTGGCCTTTACGTCCCTGAAGGTTTTCCTGAACTCCCTCTGCCTTTAGCCATTTGATACTAATTCATCGGTGAGCAGCTCCAACTCCTTTTTTAACAACTCCGGGCGACTCCAGAGCCTGAACGCCCTGGGAGCTAATGTTCTTATGACACCTCATGAGCTCGCCTGGAGATTTACTTCCCGTGGTGGTGGGCTTCCAGTAGACGGTGTGCACCAGCTCACCATTGACTAGCTTTATAATGAGGAGATCGAGGAATGGGAGTCTGTGGTGCCAAACTGCCAGTACGTCAATTACGAGAGGCGAACAACTTAATGAGTTTTTGAAAAGATTTTAATTAACAATATAACAGAGAGCAACCCGACATGGGAACGTCCTGCAACTGAACTGAGACAATAATTGATAGTAGGGTAGGTTTATAAAGGTATTGAGAGACGCTGTGCTTGCAGTTCCCAGACGTCTAGCTGATAGTGCATAGTTGGCAGTTCCCATGCCCCTAACTGACGTAAACGTATCGTTTGCATAATCACTGGACGTACTGGCAGTTTAGCCACACGGAGAAGAAGAGCTGATTGGGTTTTTGGGACATCTGAACAGCCGCTACCTATTATTGAAGTTCAGAATGGAAGAAGAAGAGAACGGCAGACTTCCATTCCTGGACCTGCTCATTATAAAGCTAGGGAATGGAGATCTGGCGCACACCGTCTATAGGAAGCCCAGTTTGAACGAAAGAACTGTTTGACAGTTACATGATACAGGTTAAAATTAATTAAGTGTTGCAGCCCCGAGGAGTACACCTGCCAAGTGCGTGAAATTGATGAGGGCGGATCTGAAATAGATCTGACAGCTTTGATGGCATAAGGTGTTTAAGGCAAGGAGAGCAAGTTGGTGTTTAACATCACTCCTATGTGGCAATCTGAAGAAAATAATTCTGATGGTACCTTATTCAATGTAATGAGTTCAGTTCTAATATATGTTTGTTATTCTCGCCTGAAAATCATAATTGTGAGAAAT
>CM032231.1:6372500-6565000 GCA_019009955.1 Riptortus pedestris | reverse complement strand
GAAAAGTACATCGAATGTCCAACTTACCCAGACGTACATTAACTTATATTAAGACGTAAGCTGCCCACTACGTTTTTCAAATCTTGCAAACAACAAAATAACCTACTCATTAATGAAATAGGTAATCATAGGAGACAAAGCACACCAAGGTAAGCACAACCAACTAAGCACATTTTACTCTTACATAACAATCAGATTGAATAAATTCCCAACAGGTAACATTATGACATGTTAACACCTTTATCTTAATCCCTATTTTACCTGCAATCATATTTACATATACATAAGTAATTCTGTACTTGTTATTGTTATTAGTTCATAAAATAACTGAAATATTAACTAAGTTGCAATATGACAGCCTACTTTTAGTAAATTGCATTTACTTATTTGCTTCTTCTTAAATAGAAAACCTTATTTTATGTTTGTTGTCTTATTGTAATATTGTAGTGGTCAGAAGGAACACCTTGAGTTATTTTGTAAATTTCTTGTTACTCAATAAAAGATAATTATTAAAATAAATAAAATAAAAAAAACCTTAATACAAGGTAATGTTGATCAGGTTCAACGTACAGATTTTGTGATGATTAAACAGGAAATGCATCGCCGCGAGATTCAAGCCTCCATTATGGGCACTGCCTATAAAATATATTCCCTGTATAAAGCTCAAACATTGTATTTCTGCCAATATTTTAAGATATAAAAACTGCAGTAAATATATTCTGATATATATATAATTCCCAGAGATACTTTTAACAGGCTGGAATATTCTTTGAATTTAGTAATTTAAAATGAAACCACTACGTGCAAGCTTTTTTTCATTTTTTTGATAGCAATGCCAAATTGAAATTCACTGTGAATATCCTACCATAAAATTAAATTCCTAGACAATTTGCAGTATTCTGAGTTGTTCTAGAAATGGACTAATTGAAAATAGAGTTATCATGTATGGTTTATTTGATTGCTTGTTATTGTAAGCCGTGACCAATTGCTTATCCACTCCATCAAATGCATCGTTCCTAATTCCGAACCCCAAATCCTCTTTTCAATCATTTCCGTCATAATGGCCGCTGACATGCAAATTTCCACCAATTATTCGGGAATTGATCAAACACAACTCAGTGGCCCTCATCAGCTCGTCACTCATTTAATTACTTCAAATATGAATAATTATAACTCTTCTGTGATATGACGAAAAACCATAATTGGAGTCGTCATCGCATGACAAATTTACAAAGTAATAGTTTAAGGAAAACCATATTTGATATATAACCTCCGAATGACGTGGTTCATGATTTTACAGCTTATAGTAGGTATGACATGAGTAGGAGTGGGTGGGGCTTTATTGATGGCTGAAAACTAAAATATAAAAATATCTCGGTTAATATTCAAAACAGAGGAAACATGTACATTAGAACATTATTATTATTATTATTTATTAACATCCACTTTTTGCTACTAACACAAATTGAGACGGGTTATCTACAGGTTGCCTCCCTATTGTAGCGATAGTGGGACTAAGGATGTTATTTAGTGAATTCCGTCAATAAATAATTTCCTTTGCCCAGGCGAGAATCGAACTTGCCACTCTAGGTTTTCCATTAAGGTCAACGCTTTATCTCACGTGGCTAACCTGAGCCCCCTCATTAGAATATAAAATTAGCAATAAGATTGATTTTATACAATTCGATCCGACGCATAACAACGGAGATATTTCAAATTTTTGTTACTCCACCTCTAAATCCCCCCCTCCTCTTTGTCAGATTTTAGGCGTTAACGAAGTTAATCTTCATTTATAGATGAAACGTTTAAATATCGAGTTTGGTAACGATCAGAAAAAAAAAACTGAGACCGCTAGAGCGTTAAGGGACAAAATTTTCAACGGACCTCATTCTCGTCTTCTCCAGGGTAGGAGGATCGATGGACATTTGAGGAAATTTTTAGAAAATCCCATCATGAGTACAACCTCATTAGCTAATTTCCCCGAAGGGAAATATGCTAAAAACAAATATTAACATGTGCATCATGTATATTTTAATTTGTTAGAACCTCCGAAGTAATGATTGTTCAATTATAACTCCCTGCTTTACGAGTTAGCCTACACTTCATTAGGGATAATCGATACTTGTTATCTCGTGACGTATCGATATAAATCAGCTGACTTGAGCCGCCATAGTTTGTAATCCATTCTCAGGGCTGCCAGGGCAAGTGAAGGTCCTCTGTAACGACGTAGCCCTAACTTAACCCCCCGTTAGCCCGTAACTTTAAGCTATATTAATTTTCTCTAAGACGAACAGGTGTGGGGGTTATAAGGGAGGCCTGAAATTAAAAATAGTGATATTTCGTTTCCGGCAAATAAGCACATAACAAAAGTTATTTATTATGTTATTTAGAGTAACTTTTGTTATATACAATTTTTTCGTATACCGAATTATAAACGAGATATACGCTAAAACCTATAGCGGAAGTGAAGAAGAATATTTGGCACAAATGAGTCAACCGAACTAAATAAAACTCGGTATGTGTATTAGCACTAACTCCTTCATTATTATAACCCATGCCAACATTTCTAGGGATGGGCAGGAGTGGGGGTTGTAGGGGAGGCCTGAATTTAAAAATTTGCGATATTTCGTTTTCTATTCGTTTTTCTGCAAATATGCACATGACAAAAGTAGGTTATTTTTTTATTTGGAGTAACTTTTTTGATATTTACTTTTGTCTTATAACAGATATACGCTAAAACTTTAGCGGGAGCCAAGAATTTTATTGGTCACTAACGATTGAACCGGACTTAACAAAACTCGCAAAACTTGTGAATTAGCATTAATTCTTCCATGATTATAAGCTATTTTATAATTTTTAGGTTCGTACGGGAGTGGGAGTTAAAGGGAGGCCTGGAAGAAAAATTCGTGATATTTCATTGTCTATTTGTTTTTCGACAAACGTGCACATAACAAAAGTGGTTTACTTTGTTATTAAGAGTAACTTTTGTTTTATATATTTTTCCGGGAACAACGTATGAAGCTAGTAATTAGCGTAGAAATATTGATACACTCAACAATTCTTTCCAATATGAACTACCAGGTACCTCACCTGGAAAAATTAATTCAAATCTATGTCAATATTTTCTCCTTAATAATTCAAATCTATGCAAAATGCACATGAGACGGGAAATATGACAATATGGAGGATAGTGAAGTCTTTTCCTTGAATTTTATTATTAACAAATCCACAACAACGACGGGTATAGACCCTAAAAACTGGGGCGGATAAATGTCAAAATGTTGTGCAAAGTAAAGCCTTGATAATAAAATACCTTCACCATTCATCCTCAAAAGAATTCCCGGGCGAAGCCAGGTACCTGAGCTAGTATATATATATATGTATATATATATATATATATATATATATATATATATATATATATATATATATATATATCGATAATCGCGTCATTACTAACCTCAATAGCTGTTTTCCTTTAAGGGAACTCTTCTAAAAGGGGACTAATTACGATGCAGAATCCCAGAATTGCCTAACAAACAATATTGTCAGAAACTGAACAAACTAATCAACCGTTGGCGGGCAAACAGTCAATTATGCATTCATTATCACAACTATTCATCTCTCTCGCTGAACAATCAATGAACTTTTTTTAAACACTTCTGTGCTTCAATTACTCTTAATTAACCCATTGTCAAACTGTGAAGAATTAGCAGAATTTCACATTTAGGGAAAGCGGTTATTGTGGTTGTACTCATGGTACGTTTTTTGAAAAGTCCGTCACGCAGGGGCTGCGTAAACTAAGCAGTTTTCTCTCGTGAAGTTTAGTAATAGATAAATCTACATACTTGAAACAGTTAACACAACCATGTATTACTTAGTGAAATAGTACAAACAATAAGGAGAAATATTTCAGTAAATATACATTTTAATACCTTCCACAACAGAAAGCACCTGAGTTGTTAACAAACAGGTCAGCCAACCTCTAAGAGTTGAATAGATAGATAGAAATATTCTTCCCCAGAAAGAAAAACAAATACTGAAATATGTCTGAAAATAATATATTAATTATATTGAAAACTATTTAATAAATCTATAGTTCTATAATTGATAACGAATGAGTACAAGTTTTATCTCAATCACTCTAACTTCAGTAATCTAAGAACTACAGATGGGGGGGGGGTCAACAGAACTTAAAGACAAGTATCTTGTTAATAAAGATCTCCCAAAAACAATATTTGGTATTTGAATTTGGAATGACTTGTTTCGTGATATAACAGCTTATTGATAATATGACATGTGGAGGAGAAGGGGTTTACAGATAGCCAAAAACGAAAATATGGATATACCTCGGTTAATGATCAAACTAGAGAAAACATGTTCATAACATTTACAATACATTGAATCTGCAATAAGATTGATTCAAGTCAATTTTACTTCGAACGGTATTAACGGAGATATTAACCTCCGCGCAGTCCGATTTTAGCCATTTGGCGTTTGTTTTTACATTAAACGTTTAAATATCTAGTTTGGTAAAGCTTAAACAAATATTGCGACGCTCATAGCGTTAGTAAACGAATATAACATAAATTTTGCTATCTATCTATCTAGCTTTTGTGTCTGTTTGTTTGTTACCTTTTCACTCATTAACGGCTGAACCGAATTTTATGAAACTTGGTACGTATATTACTACTAACCCGACTTAGACTATAGGCTATACTAATTAGAAACGAAAACGACGGTATAGGCGATGTACGACCACCGGACCAAGTATCCGAAGACACCTGGAAGGGAAGACTCCTCCCAACGAAACCGTATAATAATCAAATATATACCAGAGATGAACTAAAAACTCTTCATTCTCAGATATAGCCCTGAGGAAGCTAGAAGCATGTCTAGCGAAACGTTGGCAACCAATATGAAGACACGGTCAAGACCCGAAGACCTTAATAGTATAAATGACCAGGACCGTGGAAGTCTACGAGTATATTTATATTAATTTTGTCTGAAACGAACAGGAGTGGGGGTTATAAGGGAGGCCTGAAATTGAAAATAGCGATATTTCTTTTCCTATTGGTTTTTTGGCAGATGTGCACATGACAATAGTTGTTTATTTCGTTATTTAAAGTAACTATTGTTATATACACTTTTGTTGTATACCGAAGAATAAATGAGACCTACGCTAAGAACTCTAACGGGAGACACAAATTTTATTGGGATCATTCTGAATAAAACTCGGTATTTGAATTACCATTGACTCAAACGTGTGTGAGGGTTTTATGGGAGGTATGAAATGAAAATCGTGGTATTTCGTTCCAATTATTTATTCGGTGAACATGCACATGGCAAAAGTTAATTGTTTTGTTATTTAGAGTAACTTATAATTTTTTTTTTTGTATAATAATTTATAACTCATGTTATTTGCGTAGACATTTTGTTGCAGTTGCCTGTTCATCCCCATACATTTATTTATCAAACTTGGTACCTCGATAGATTATCACACTGTCATTGAAATTCTTCATCCATCATCAAATCTATATTCATTTTTTAAAGCCATTAACAGGTTCAACAAACAGCAAAGTATAGTGCCCTACCCCCTCCCGCTTCCCAAATAATAATTAATCAGAAATGTAACTTCTTTTAAATATATTAAATAACTTAATTTAATCAAAATAGGAAAATTAATTGAACATACATTTCTTGTGTTGTATAGATAATGTATTCAGAATTGTTAATATAATTTAAGGTAAGTAAACCTGATTCCTGATTTCTTAAGTGGGATGTTTGTTGGCAACAGTGAGTGTAGCGAGGGGAGGGTGGGAGACTTCTTTTCTGTCCTCTCACTCCTAACCTTACATTACAGTTAGTAGTTTAAGCTGTCAGCTTTTCCTGATTATTAAGATTAGTTTAATATTCGGGTGAAGCTGGAATATACAGTTTACTTTGCATACATACAAAAGAGAAATTTTAATAGTAGTATATTAAAAGTTACTATGTACACAAAACAGCTGCCTTCATTGTGTTTTCGTCATCTCGAGGAACTCCTAAGTACAACCGGAATAGCTGATTTCCCTTATGGTAAATAGTCTGCCAGCACTATTACTGAAAAATAATTTCCAGTTTTTAATTGAGTTTACACCAGTGATGCTGTCCTGAGGGTTTGACTAACAATAATAAAAAAGACACTGATGAATTAAGTGTGTTTTGATAATATATCTTTATATATATAATTCTACTGTACGTGTGTATGTCACTGAACTCCTCCTAGACGGATGGACCGATTTGAATGAATTTTCACACACACATTGAAGGAAACATATCTTCTGCTTACATGGAAAACTTACTGATGCATATTGCAATTATGATTCATTAGTCCAACTGGATAAAGCTATTCAAGAATCGCGAACAAACATTCTTAGACCAGTGGATACGTTTTCTTTTAAATTGAAATATAACTGATATTTGAGCAATTTTTGATAGTAATGGATGAAATGATAATTTTTTTTCTTGAATAGTTGTATTTGTAAGCCTGCGATATCATTGCTATCTTTTTAATATCGTCACTGGCTAGTTTAATTAGCTATTTATCGGCACAAGGACGAATGATATTTAGATAAAGGATTATATCAAAGTGAGGGTCAACAAAGAACAAACCTTATGCAAAGCAGGCCTCCAACAAACCCACACCTCTCTAGCTTTCAACGGCCAGCTCATCTTCCTTTGTGTTTTGTGTGTCTTTGTTTACGCAACACATATCGACACCAAATCAGGATCTTGTTTTTAACACACACATTTCGATTTAAGAAGTAGATCCATGGCAGTAGATTAAAGCAGCAAGTTAAAAAATAAGATTGATCTCTTAAAGATTTTAATTTCATCTCATTGAACAAAGTGTAATTTCTTCCACTTAGATATTTACGTTGTTCTATTTGTCTTTAATTTTAACTTAATTTATTCAAGTTATTCAGTTTATCAGGTTAATTTAATTGATCTGGAATCAGTTTAGACAAGTCCGAGCATTGTTTTCCACGTGTTTACAACGCATCACTACTCACATTTAATTGCATTAGCACCTTTCCCATAGTGCGCATGCTGCGATTTTCGAAACATTTATAAAAAATGATCGATCCCACCTAGTAAATTACGAAAATGAGGTCCGTTCAACATTATATATATATTTGGCTGCTAACACTCTAGCTGTTGTAATTTTTGATTGATCGTTACCAAACTGGATATATAGACGTTTATTGTAAAAATGAAGATCAAGTTCGTTACTGCTGAAATCGGACTAGTGGAGGGTTTGTTTAGAGTGGGAAAATACGTAAAGCTCCATTATTATACGTCGGATCGAAAAGGGTTATAGAATTTGAATTTTTTTTTTTCTTTCGGCCTTTAGTAAACCCCGTCACCTAATCATGTCATATACCAGTAAGCATTTATAACTTGAATCACTTTATTTGAAGCTTAAATAACAAATATTGTTCTCACTGAACTTTTACTTTTTGAGATAAATGCAAATATGTGACGCAAATGAGAAAACTGCTTAGTTAACGATGGACGTTCTTTTGACATTTCCTGAGTAGGATCGATGGACATTTGAGGAAAATTTTCCAAAAAATGCATCATGAGTACGACCTCAATTCAATAGCTGATTTTCCGCAAGGGAAATGTGCTAAATGAGGAATATATAAAATTTAACATTTTATGTTGACATAGTTAATAAATAAATAAAACTTTTAGATGGTCAAATGCTGTTCATGACAGGTAGAAAGGGAAAAAAGAATTAAAAAATGTGAACGCCAGTTCTTCATTTATCATATTTACATCAGATTTGAGAGAAGCATAACAATGGATTTGTTAAATATTTAATTAAATTTACTTTAATGAGATTTAAAACAATCTTTAAACCTGTTGCTGAAATATTTGTGTTGGGAGAGGGTTCTGAGAAGAAAGACAATGGAAAACATTAAAACAATTCCCGTTTATTTGCATTTAATATAATTGGGCGATGACTTCTTGTTAAAGGCAATTGGTTTAACTTTAATTGGGATACTAAGACAGTTATTTAAAGCTTTTTGTTTTAACCTTTTTAAAAAGACCTCGCTCGCTCTTTACAGTTTTCTAATTAATATATTACAACAATAGTTATTGTTTTCATTTTAAACTTCAATTCTTTTGGCGATTTTTCTTAACAATAGGTCCGTCACGCAGGGGCTGCGTAAACGAAGCAGATTTCCCACGAGCTGGTTTTCCAATCTAGTAATCTCCCTCTCCCTCCCCCTCTCCTAATTATCCTAAAAAAAAACTTTTTTTAAACTATTTTACAAAGAACTGGAGTGCTTTATTGGACCTGGTTTAGCTCTATTCCTGGCCACATAACCATATTTTTATCTTATTTTATTAAGAGATTCTCTTAGAAGAAATCAGCTATTGAGATCGTACTCAGGATGGGATTTTCGAAAAATGTCCATCGATCCTACACAGGAGATGACGAAACGATGAAACGTTTTATGTAAAAATGAAGATGAAGTTCGTTAACGGTAGACATTGTAGGCTTGCTCCTAATTTCGGGTCACACTTCATTTGGGAGGGAAGGGTGAGCGGAGGGAATATCTTAGACAACTTTTTTTTTTAATCCCAGGTAGTAATATATTATTGCAACCTCTTTCTAAGTAATCTATAAATTAATATTTTTAAATTTCAAATTGGCTTTCATTTGAAAGGCTGAATTTTGCATCTCTCTGGTTCTCCGAATTCGTCATCTTCATCAATATTTTTGGTTATCTTTTCTTTTATTTCAATTATTAAAATGGTCACTCATAAACTTCTATTACAGGCATGTTCTCATGAATTTTCCCCAGGTGTCACAAGGTAACGGCAACTACCTGAATCATGTTCTCCATTCCCAGCGAAGGAAGCTTAAACAATATTAGATATTACCCCTACTTTACATGAATAAAATATATTTAAAAAAATAGATGGAGAAATATTGAAAATAAGAGAAAAATCGGGCCTAGTGTGCAAGTGTTTGCGATTTCCCGAACTCAAATACGGTTCAACAAGTGTTTGCCCAAAATCCAACAAACAATCATCAAGATACATCAATAATAATCCCAGAATTGTCTCTCGTACCACTCTCATCCATTAAAAAAGACTTAGGTACCGACACAATCCATAAATGGAACAGAGAATGGACGACGTGTAACAAATATAACAGCTTACATCAATACATACCAAATATAACGCACAACAACTACAACATAATTAAGAGTCACCATCACAATGCACATAATTTCTAACGGCACATGGACCGACAGGACATTATTTAACAAGATTTGAAATTCAAGACAATGACGAATGTACTTGCGAGACAACACAAACTCTTTTATATATACTTTATGAATTCTCAACTTTTATTCAAAATAGTTCAAATTTATTAAGGAGTATAATTTAAAAATGAGCTCAGCACCACCCTATATTTATTATAAATATAATAATGATCTCATAAAGTTTAACAAAAGTGTAGATATGGACGTAGCCAAAGTATATTAGAATTAAATGCTTATGAAGAAGGAGAGTTACAATTAAATATAGTTTGGCTTACATAGACTCGCAAATTAATGAAGAGAAAAATCTTAACATCGGTAGAGTTTAAATCAATTTAATTTGTTTTACAAGTTCAATTATCAATTTTATTTTGTTATTATTTAGTTTATTTCACATTTTTATGTTAAGATAATTCATTAAATTGTAAGTAATGTATTGCTACGTAATAATTTATTTAAACATAACCATACATGTAATATGACACAAGGCTTTGGAACGTGTACTCAAATAAATTACGTCTAATACAGTTACTCTGAGGTGAAATCCAGGAAAAAAAGTGTACTATTTCGTTGGATTTTATTGGGAAATTTTAGTTTTATAACAGTTAATTCCTTCCTAATTCCGCTGACAATGCATCATAATAGATGTCTTGAGAAGTATTTTTATTTTTTTACTTTGTTTATGTCTATTATAACTGCCACAACATTAGAAAAGCAAACCAATATCTTCGGTACATTTGACAGATCAGACTCAATCCTTGTCCGATTTTTATGGACATAACTAAGATATCAAAAAGTAACAATTTGGGTGAAAACCTCATTGTTAGAAATGCCTACTTTATTCTCCAATTTTTTAAATAACACAGTATTGACAGATTTATAACAATTGTGTATAAAGTAGGAACAATTTGCATTAAACCCGAGAACAGAAATGCAAATGTCCTGATCCCCATTTGTCACTGATGGCCTGAAATTCATGGCCACTCCAAATAAATCTTGATTTATAGACCCTTAAATTACCATTTTATTGAAATTAGTGGTTTCGCCAACCTTAATTCTCTCAAATGTATTAAAATTACTTTTGGATAGAATATGAAATGGTATATTATTTTTTTTTAAATTATTGTGTGTATTTTAAAGTTTCACGAAAAAAAAAAAAATCATGTCTGACTATCTGTCCGTCCTTCTGTTACTCAATCAATTAAGCCTCGAAAGATTTCCATGAACTTACAAATCCATGGGTCAACTATTCCATTGTAAATCATAGGCTATATGAGAATTGGAATTTTCAAAAAAAGGCAAGGTTTTCTTTGACGTGATATCACGTATTTGCCAAAAGGAGATGTCAAAGTTTTCGCTTCTAACTCTCGGCTGCCAAAGATCTTATTCATGCTACATGAAAATCACTGAATGGGAATGAGAGTTGTTTTGTAAATGAATTACGGAATGAATTTTTTTGTAGAGTAATTTTATATTTTACAACCATCCTCAAGAGTGGGGCTTTATATAGACGTCAAAATATATATACAAGTTAATATTCATTATATCGGAAACATGTAAAGATCGCGTATCGTCGTTAGATTATATATGTATTTTGAGTTATGAAAATTGGCTTCCAACTTCAGGTCCCAAAACAGATATGATAGTGTATAAATAATACTATAAAATAACACACACACACATATATATATATATATATATATATATATATATATACATATATAAAATGTATAAGAATATTGTCAACGCCCACTATTTTATACTTACGTACCGCGGACAGAAGTGAGGGTTTACTTTTATGACAAAAATTCGATATCTTCATTTATAATGTTTTAACGTGAAAAATGTAAAGAACGTACTGTATTTAGTATTTTCAGTCCTAACATGATGTTTAAAAGATTAATTTAGAAAGTGTAATTCTTGACTGGCCACAAAAGATTAGATCTGTAGTGATCTTTAGCAGCAAGTGGGAAATCTGCTTAGTATACGCAGCCCCTGCGTGACGGGCTTTCTCTGAATACTAGAATGATACGACCGTTATGTTTTGTGTAACATCAATAAATAATATAAAGCGAAAATTGGAGAAGATAAAGCTGTTATTCAGACCCTAGTTAACCCAATCTTTATATTTCGATGTTGAACCATTACTCTTTCAAATCCTCCAACTGCCAATTTTCATTTGACGCGGTACAATTATTGTGCCTGTTCCAGTGCATTTCTGGTATGATGGGATGAAGATAACCGCTTGATTTGTGTATTGGTTAATGTATACTTTATACACTCCCAGACAAACATTTTCAATTCTAACCATCAACGATGAAAAAAAAGGGCTAGTGTATATGTAAAGTTAAAAAAAAAATGTTCTGATGTTACAATCCTATGAGAAATTAAAGGTTTGGTATTGAAAAGTATTATGGAGTATATATGTATGAATAAAATATAATTTTATTTTTGAGGCTGCATCGCTGGGGAGTATTATCATTGTGAGAACCTCGGAGTCTGCTCCAGTGATTGGAATTTTTGTTGTTCTGCAAATTTTCGATGGAAGTGCGTCCATCTTCATCAGGCAATTAATTTAATTTAATTTGAATAGCTACTTCAATCATATGGTTTGGGTTTTATTTAATATGGTCTTCCATGTCTCAGAGAGAGTGACACCGTCCACTCCGTTTATCGTATTCGTTCTCTTGTTAATTTCTATAGCCTCTGGGACCAATCTTTTACCGAGATGATCCTCTCTGTGTAAAACTTTGGTCTCATCGAATTTAATTTGGTGAGAACAAATACTGGCGTGTCTGGCTATGGCGGATGTCTTTGTTCTCTAGTGTTTCAGGTCAGCCATGTGTTGGCTGACTCTTGTCGCAGTCTTATTTGAATAGCTACTTCAATCATATGGTTTGGATTTTATTTAATATGGTTTTCCATGTCTCAGAGAGAGTGACACCGTCCACGCCGTTTATCGCATTCGTTCTCTTGTTAATTTCTATAGCTTCTAGCACCAATCGTTTACCGAGATGATCCTCTCTGTGTAAAACTTTGGTCTCATCGAATTTAATTTGGTGAGAACATAATAATTTATAATTACATTTTTTCTGACTCAGCTTGGCCAAAAGCATGGACACAAAATTTAATGGTCTGAATATCAACAAACTTATCAACCATTTGCCAACTTGCCATGCAATTTGCGTTTTTCGTGATTTTTTTTAACTGGTGAATCATGACTATTTTTTATGACTCTAAATTTAAACCTTTTATCTAAATACAGTGTTTTCTAAAGAGAAATAGCAGCAGCAAGAGTCGGGGTTAGGAGAAGTATGTGAAAGAAGTGAGTTGCACAAACACCGCAACAAAGAAATTTGTTTAGATAAGGGTTTCTTTTTTTATCAGTGACCCAGCTAGTTCAGTTTGGTTGGTGTTAAGGTAGTGTGAACTATCGGGCTGAGAATAGAGAGTTCTACCTTTTTCTGAACTATTGTTCCATTATAAGGGGGGGGGGGGTAATGGAACACTGGGAGTAGGTAAGCCGTTAGCTGGTGATGCCGGGTGGGTTGTGATGGATAGGAAAACTAAAGAAGAAAGGGTAGGGATAGTAGGAGAGGAGATAAGAAGAAAGATGGCCGCTATATCGAGGTAAATAGGCCTAGATTCGGGTTGAAAACTGAAATCGTATACATCTCCATTTGATCAATGATATTAGTGCTTATGATAACATTAAGTACATAAGGTTACCAAAATTATGTGTCTAAAAATCGAATGTTACGTCATGAGTGAGCATGTCATCTGCTATTGAGGTCCTACTCAAGACGCGATTATTGAAACAATTCCTCAAATGTCCATCGATCCTACCCAGGAATGACGAAAAAGAGGTCCGTTCAAAATTATATATATATTTGTCTGTTAACTCAATCGGTCGCAATTTTTTGTTTGATCGTTACCAAACTCGATATTTAATTGTTTTATGCAAAAATAAAGGTCAATCTCGTTAATGGCATAAACCAACCACTGATAGGGGAGGGGGGTTTAGAGGTGGGAATTTCGATAATTCGAAATATCTCCGTTACTATACGTCGGATCGAAAAATTGAATACAATCAATCTTATTGCACATTAAGTGATCTATAAATATTGTTCTATACACATTTTCTGTATCATGAATATTAACCGAGATATTTGGATTTTATAGTTTTCCGCTTTCAGTAAACCCCCACTCCTACTCATGTTATATTATTAATAAGCTGTTATATCATGAACCACGTCATTACAAGGTTCAATAAGGAATATTGTTTTCATTGAACTTTTACTTTGTGAGATATATGTAATTACGTTCTGTTGCCCCCCCCCCTTTTTTTGTCTTGGATTACTAAAATTTAAGTAATTGAGTTTAAAATTATTCTGATTCATTACAAATTACAGCATTAGCTATAATAGTAAATAGTTTTCAATAAAATTAATGTGTTATATTCAGATATATTTCATTAATGGTTTTTCTTGCCGGTCTAGTATTCAGGTTGGCTGGCCTGTTTGTTTACAATTCAGACGATTTCCGTTGTAGAGTTATTTACTTTTAACTGAAAGGTTTCTCATTACCGTGGTGTTACCCGTAAGTATATTTATCTATTGTAAAACTTCACGTGGGAAATCTGCGTAGTTTACGCAGCCCCTGCGAGACGCACTTTTACCTAAGTTACCTCAATGCCAACCACGGTGGCTAACACTCGAAATGTTAGATTCCTCTCCATCATTTCGTAATTCCTAGTTATTTTTGACAATCTAAATTCTTTACTAGATCAAGTATAAGCTTGACTGGATTCCCAAGGCTGTGTTAAGGTAAATACAAACATGCAGAAAAGAAAACCTGATTAACTAAAAATAGCTTGGCAATTATATGAATAGGTTAGTTAGAATTACCTTCATCTGCACAAATTCGACCTTTTCGTCTACAATAAGTTCCCATCTGTTGTGCTTGAATCTTTTTTTTTTCGGGGACTATTTATATTACTCTTTACATCTTATCAAGTTGTTGATCAATTATTAATTCAACATGAACGTTTGCAGATGAGTGTTCCTATAACCACTTAATCGTTTTATGTTGTTTTTTTTTTTGTGAGATAAATATATGTATATAAATAAATCGGCCCTGTTACAGATTCATAAAACTAAGTCAATTTTATTTTTATTTTTTCGGTAAAAGTAAAATGTGAGAGACATAATTTTAATCTGATTTTACAAAAAATGGCATGGAAGGTTTATCATCGCCCATAAAAATGTTGATTTATGATTTAACACGTTTTGCCCAATCATCACTTCTTCTGAAGGTGGCAGGAAGAAGATGATTCAAGCATCTTTAAAGCTTACTTACCATCTACTTTTTTTCGACATATTACCACATTTCTTGGATACTATACCAACTTTTGTAAACATTTTCTAAATCTGCCGTCTTATATAAAGTCATAAAATAAATATTTTATGTCTTTATGAAATATTAACGATATTTCGTCCAACTTTTTCAACACCTTTCTTCTCAAGTTTATCCTCGTAGCCTATCAACTATTTTCTCAATGACACTCTCTCGTACGTCATTCGCTGTTCCCATGTATTTAATGTATAGAAGGAATAATTAATTAGATGATCAAGGACGTACATGAAACTTGGCTCATTGAATTCTTGATAACTAAGAGTAAATGGATATTCATAAGAAATAGGCTTTCTATAAGTATCTCAGTTTCTGCAGTAAATTGTAAGCCTCTTTATATGTAAACCGTCTAACTATTCCTCGTTTCTAAAAATATTCTTAAACTTGTCCTCAACGTAACGGGAAGGTAATTTGCTTTTGGCAAGGCCAACTTTATGATTTAGAGCCTGAAAATTATATACTTGCATTCTATATAACCCTGAAAACCTCCTACGCAAGAGGAGCCCCATTCACGAGATGTTTCATATCTTCAAGTGATAACAGGTGTGTTCCGAATGCTCTTCGCCCGAAAGTATTAAATTTAAATTGGTTTTTGCGAAATCGTTTTATAAGCTCTACCCTTCTTATCTTCAAACTTTTAAGTCTACCGTTTTAAATTTTAATTTTACCTTTTATTTTAACCATTTTAAATATTTCGTTCAGAACATTAACGTGTAATTAAAATAACTCGTGAGTACTACCCGATAATCATGAAGGGAAGAATATCTTGAAATGTCTTACTATCCTGCCTAGATTATTAAAAACAAGTGATATATATAAATATATATATATATATATATATATATATATATATATATATATATATATATATATTGGGGAATATGGTGCACCTATGTGGGTTTCGTCATAAAATCAATAATATGTGTTAAATATGTCCAGAATCTTTCTTTTACATTAGGTATTTAATTAACTAGAATTCTTGTAAACATATATGCTTTATAAAAGTTCATGTTCGGCATATTTCCCTGCATGTCGGGCAATATGATAAACTCATTTTTTATACGAAATATTTTGTGATCTATTTTACCTTCAAAACATTATATAACGAAATACACAATGACCGAATAAAACAGAATTTGAATCAGGACAAGAAAAGAATATTAATTGTAACAAACATAAAACTGCATTTGCTCTTTTTTTCAAAATGAAATTAGTAAAAATAAAAAAAAAAAAAACAATAAAAACAATTAAGAAAAATACGAAACAATCTCTTCTATTTCATTGATAAGTTCATACATAAGTACTTGTCAGGGTTTTAATGATGGCAGCATGGATTCACCTTCCTTCGCAAATAAACATTATTTGTCCTCCGTCATTATAAATAATGCAGGAGTCCATAAATTTGTCATTCATTAGTATTTATTTACAATATAAATTTACCATAGTCATTATTAACATCATTAGTTTACCTATCATCACACAGGATGTTTTCTTCAACGTGGATGGTATCTTGGTCTGTTTCAGGCACCTAACACTTGCAAACTGATTTATCATTTGTATGCATCAACAGAGATTTTTTTACAACGACTTCAGTGATTTATTGGTCTTTTTTTGTACGAAGTAAAATATTTGATTGTACCCATGATATTTATGTAAGAGGCGATCAAATTGTTTCCATGTTGTGAGTCGTGTTATTTGAATATAAAATGCTGTTGGCGGCTTTATGAAATTATGTTTCCCTCCAGGTTTATGATCTAGGTACCTGTAGATCTTCCGTACTATCAGGCGTTGCTAAGTACATATTCGATGTTTGTCGTCGGTGAGGTTGCATATCGTTGCTAGCTGAGTGTGTTCATGCGTCCTCACGCTTCTTTCGCCAATTCGCAGTGCTCATCGCTCCCTCGGTAGGAATCAGTTCGCATTTCACGTCACAAGTTATAACTACATACTCATGAAGGATCCTAGTGAAGAAATGATAGTTCATCGTGCTTCCTTTATACCTTGCATAGCTGTTTGAGCGAGAGTCTTCCTTCTGCCCTTTGGGATTTCGACATCCCGAAACTGGAATTGTCTATTGTAGGAGAGTGGTGAATATTCCAACTTCTATCTCCATCTGTTTCCTTACTATCCTTCCCTTACACTCTCACAATTTCCTTGCTCTTTTTCTCAGTTCAATTGGTGCAGACCACAACTACAACAATTTTGATATAAAATTCGTATGCTCTAGGCTTTAGTCGAGATATAGTTTATACTTTGTTATACGACATAAATGATTATAACAAAAGTTACTTTAAATAACGAAATAAACAACTTGTCTCATGTCCATATTTGCAGAAAAACCAATAGAAAACGAAATACCGCTATTTTTAATTTCAGGCCTCCCTTACAACCCCCACTCCTGCCCGTCCCTAGAGATGTTAGTATGGCTTATTATAATAAAAGCGTTAGTGCTAATACGCATACCGAGTTTCATTAAGTTCGGTTGAGTCTTTTGAGCCAAATAAAATTGTTGACTCCGGCTATAATTTTTAGTGTATGACGCTTTTATACTTCGGTATACGACGAAAGTGTATATAACAAAAGTTACTCTAAATAACAAAATAAACAACTTTTGTTACGTGCATATTTACCGAAAAACCAATACGAAACGAAATTTCGCTATTTTTAATTTCAGGCCTCCTAATAACCCCCACTCCTGTTTGTCTCAGAGAAAATTTAAAATAGCCTAAAGTCTAAGTTGGGTTAGTAGTAATGTACATACCAAGTTTTATAAAATTCGGTTCAGCCGTTTATGCGTGAACAGGTAACAAACAAACACACACGAAAGAAACAAAATGCAGTTATAGTGTCTATGACATGTGAAACGAAAAGTTATCGTGAAATTTCGCGAAAAAAATCAATGTACAGACAGAGCTTACAATTTTATATATATATATATATATATATATATATATATATATATATATATATATACATATATATAAAACAGCCATTCTATTCATTCAGCTATCACTCAGAAATATCAAGAAAACTGAAACTAATTTGTAATGGTGAATGTTATATAGCCTGGAAATATAGCAATAAAATTCAAAATATTTTAGTAGAATTAAAGATATAGTGATAAAATCCAAATCTAATATATACGAACTGAGCTGTAACACCTGCAACGAAACTTATATTGGCGAATCCTCGCAGCTGCTGAATTAAAAAATTAAAGCAACATGTAAAAAGTATTGACTACAATGAAAATAAAAATGCCTTGATGGATCATTCCATATCCAAGAAACATACCTTCAATTTGGAAAAAGTTCAAATTATTGATAAAGAAAGAAATAACACTAAATGAAAAATAAAAGAGAATATTCACATAATAAAAAATAGAAAAAAATCAGAAAACAAAAAAACAGAAATTAAATGCCTCAATCATATATTCTATAACATTGTATCTTAAAATAAACGATTTTAAATTGTGACGCGAAATAACAGAGTTTAGGGTTGAGGTGTAAATAATCGATCTGTAGTAAGGTGACTTCACCTACTTCGGGGATCTTAGTATCAATGCCCTCCTCAGTGAGCAAGACTGGCGCACCTGAAGAGGTGCCATTTAAGCCACCAAACAAATAGGCCAATATGAATAAAATTTGAGCAGAAAAAAATGTTTTTTTGGTGAACCTTGCCATTGAAGAGCATGAACTTGAAGAACACACACACACACACACATATATATGTACATTGCAATAATTAAAAGAGTGAATAATTATGCTAGTCTATTTAAATGAGAAAGAAGCAAGATATAAAAATTATAAAGCACATGAGCTTTTCGGAATTCTGGGAATGTATGATTTAGTGTTCACTCCATGCTTCTCTTCTTAATTAACTCAATTGTTACGATTGACTGATTTTTTTCTGGGATTAAAACGCGGAGATGGACTGATCTGTGCCTTGTGGATACATGGATGAGGAGGTTAGAGTTTCGGCTTCTAAAGAGGCGAAGAGTGGGCGGTGCCTGGAGAGCCTTTCATTACAAGACTTAGGCTAGGCCACTTATTGGGTTAGAAGCAGTAATGGAGACACGGCGAGTAATTACAGCCATACCTATCTCTTCCCTTACTACCCCAAATAGGATTTTAGTACCACTCCACTTTTACCTCTGATCTTCTAAAGGTTCCGCCTCACATACTCTAAAAGTCCCTCACGCAGGGGCTGCGTTAGCTGAGCTGATTTCCCACGTGTCTCGCGTATTTGCATTTATCTCAAAACGTGAAAGTTCAATGAGAGCAATATTTGGTATTTAAGTTTCAAATAATGTGCTTCAAAACATAACAGCTTATTGTTAATGTGACATGAGTAGGAGTGGGGGTTTACTGATTTTCGAAAAGTGAAAAAATAGTAAATAGGTGACTTATTGTGTTTTTGGTGTTTCAACAGGGCACTGACGATGATCAACTGCATCGAAAGCACTATGTCCATTTAATAAATTGGTACCGTGAAAGTGCGGCCATTATTCCTATACCTGGAATATTAAAAAGTAGTTTGTGCCCAATTTAGTGCTCCGATTTACTGTATTATTCGAAAGAGGAAATATATAACCCCAAGTTGATTCTTCTTGCACCTTATGAATTAGAGGTAAACTTCCAGGATTTCTGCCCAAAAACAGAAACTGTCTTTCTGCGCTTATTCCCTTCCAAACAATGCTACTTCCGGTTTAATATTCAGAGGACTTAATTTAAATACGCTTCCGTTCCTAATTCAGGAAGACATTTCTAGTTGCTTGTTGTTAAAATACTTCTCGTTGAATTTCACCGACGGTGTTGTTCCATTCAACTCTAACAATACCACAAGTCAACCGAAGGAAATTAACATGTGTCTGCGACAATGTCCTTCGAATAATATTCTATGCAACTTAATAAGAATGAATCTAACATTATTTCCTGGAAAATTTGTATATATAAATGGAACTAAAAATGCATGCAACATAATCAAAATTCGATTTTGCTACGTAAGTGTGACGCAGATTCCCAAAATGTGTGTCATTCTACCACATTATTTCTTAATTATATTCTCTACATGGAGATATTCTTACTCGAAAACCTCATGAAAGCGAAAATATTAATTAAAACCGAAATAATTGATGAAACAATCTATATATATAAAAATGAATGTTTGTCTGTATGTCCTTTGTAGAATCGTAAACGGCTGAACCGAATTTTATGAAACTTGGTATGTATATTACTACTAACCCAACTTAGACTTTAGGCTATATTAATATTCTCTGAGACAAACAGAGTGGGGGTTATAAGGGAGGCCTGAAATTAAAAATAGGGATGTTTCGTTTCCTATTGGTTTTTCGGCAATTATACACATAACGAAAGCTGTTTATTTTGTTATTTAATGTAACTTTTGATATAATCGCCTTTTTCGTATAACGAAATATAAATGAGGTATACACGAAAAACTATAGAAGGGCTCAACAATGTTATAGGACACGAAAGTCTAAATCGAAATCAATGGAACTCCGTATTTTCTATAATAAGCTATATTAAAAATTTTAGGATAGAATAGGAGTGGGTGTTGTTAGGGAGGCATTAAATGAAAAATTGTCATATTTCGTTTCCTATTGGTTTTTTGGCGAACGTGCACATGGCAAAAAGTGTTTAATTTGATATTTAGAGTAACTTTTAATATATACATCTATATTAATATATACTCGTACATCATAATTTACTATTTAGTTGGTGGCATAGCAACGCGCGCAGGGCACAGCTACGAGTAGTTCTGAATAAAAAAAGATGAATTTTGGGTGGTTGTGAAAAATGTAGATAGTGGACGGCTTGATAAAAAGGGGGGGGGAGTAAATTATAAACACATATATGGACAATAAATTATATGTAATCAATGTATTCGTACGCAAATGAGAAGTGAAATTATAATTACTCTGGATATTTTTAAATATAATAATAATTACTAACTAATATAATTAGTGTGAATATGTGTTGATCATATTCTCTCTATATTGACACACTTTGTAGATCCCAAAAATTAAACAACAGGCAGTATAATCCAACAATGCCTGTCCTCGAGATTATTCAATATGAAGATGAGGAATATATTGAACAATCATTTAGCTGTAAATACCCCAAATGGTAATTGGTGTGAGCTATTTATCAATTAAAGAGTATACCTTTTAACAGATTTACCTTAAGGGAAATCAGCAATTGAGATCGTACTCATGACGCGATTTTCAAAACTTTTCTTCAAATGTCCAACGATCCTACCCAGGAAATGAGGTCCGTTCAAATTTATGTATATATATATATATATATATATATATATATATATATATATATACATACATATATTTGTCCGTTAACGCTCTAGCGGTCGCAATTTTTGTTTGATCGTTACGAAACTCGATATTTAAACGTTTCATGTAAAAAGACAGATCAAGTTCGTTAATAGCTGAAATCGGACTAGGGAGAGGGCGGGTTTAGAGAGGGGATTTTCGAAAATGCGAAATATCTCCGTAATTATGCATCGGATCGAAACATTGTATAGAACCAATCTTATTGCAAATTAAATTTACTATAAATATTGTTACGTATATTTATTCTCTATCTTGAATATTAACCGAGATATTTGCATTTTTATGTAGTCTGTATAGTTCGGATTAGTTCGGCCATTTTCGTAACTGATCGGCTCAGGTGGAAACTTCTTCTAACCTTACCTTTCGTTTCTAACCTTACCTTACCTTGGAGAGAGAGAAAAAACGTCCAATTCTTCACAATTTGTTTATTTCAGCGCTAAGCTTGAAGAAATGGACGTTTTTTCTCTCTCTCCAAGTAAACATTCTTCACTTCCAAGAAACACTGCCGTGGAATTACCTTACCTTCCTTACTTTGTGAGATTTATGCAAATACGTTCTGTTCATCCGCCCCACCCCTCTTCTTTAGTTCTTGGACTACTAAAATTTGAGATATTAAAATATAAATTATTCTTGCAATTCAGAAGCCGTCTCAGTTGGAAATTTATTTTAATTGACTGAAAGATTTCTCATTACCGTTTGTATTTAATCACGGTGGTGTTAAATGTTACCAGTATAGAGATTTCTCTATTATAAAACTTCACATTTGAAACCTGGTTAGTTTACGCAGCCCCTGCGAGACGGACCTTTTTAGTTTTATGTAATATTCTTTCCTTTCACGAAATTTTAATATCATCAATGTAAAAATCTCCCAATTTATGAGCGTGATAAAGAAGTGTGGAAATATAATTCGTATCGACAACATTTATGGAGTATTAGAATCAAAATTTGTTACTGATATATACGAAGGCAGTAATACGAAAAATGAAGCCATTTTGTAAGAAGATGCAAACTTCTAGCAACACATTAGTGTACCATTGGAACAGGACAAAACCCGCCATAAAAACAGATGCCACCATCAGTCATATTTCATCATGGTGGAACTTTTCCACTTACAAATAATTTTGTTAGTTATTTTCACTTTTACAGAGTGAACCCTTCAGTCTATTTTATTCTCTTCATCTTACTAAACCAAGGAGCCAAGAGTGACGAGGTTCGAACATTTTTAAAGAATTGATTTATTTAGCCTGTGGCGATACAGGATTGCCTCCTGGACAAGATAGCCCCGTCAGACTCACATTTCACTAAACACAATGAAAGCATTAAACACGAGCTCAATTCAGTAAGATATTTTCATTTTGGAAATATTTCCATTTCATGCCGAAGAGTTACAATTTTTCAGAGTTCACATTGTAGAATATGATCCTACATTTACTACTGATTCTATTAGAGAATTAATGGGTATTATTGGCTAAGGAAGTATGTTATATATATATATATATATATATATATATATATATATATATATATATATATATATACGAGTATACATATATACACACTCAAATACATATACACACACTAGCGGACCCGATAGATACTCACACTCGTATACATATAAACACACTAGCGGACCCGATAGATACTCACACTCGTATACATATACACACACTAGCGGACCCGTGAGAGGCTCACACTCGTATACATAATATACATACACACAAGCGGACCCGATAGATACTCTCACTCGTATACATATATACACACTAGCGGACCCGATAGATACTCACACTCGTATACATATATAAACACTAGCGGACCCGATAGATACTCACACTCGTATACATATATACACACTAGCGGACCCGATAGATACTCACACTCGTATACATATATACACACTAGCGGACCCGATAGATACTCACACTCGTATACATATATACACACTAGCGGACCCGATAGATACTCACACTCGTATACATATATACACACTAGCGGACCCGATAGATACTCACACTCGTATACATATATACACACTAGCGGACCCGATAGATACTCACACTCGTATACATATATACACACTAGCGGACCCGATTGATACTCACACTCGTATACATATACACACACTAGCGGACCCGATAGATACTCACACTCGTATACATATATACACACTAGCGGATCCGATTGATACTCACACTCGTATACATATATACACACTAGCGGACCCGATAGATACTCACACTCGTATACATATATACACACTAGCGGACCCGATAGATACTCACACTCGTATACATATATACACACTAGCGGACCCGATAGATACTCACACTCGTATACATATATACACACTAGCGGACCCGATAGATACTCACACTCGTATACATATATACACACTAGCGGACCCGATAGATACTCACACTCGTATACATATATACACACTAGCGGACCCGATAGATACTCACACTCGTATACATATATACACACTAGCGGACCCGATAGATACTCACACTCGTATACATATATAAACACTAGCGGACCCGATAGATACTCACACTCGTATACATATATACACACTAGCGGACCCGATAGATACTCACACTCGTATACATATATACTCACTAGCGGACCCGATAGATACTCACACTCGTATACATATATACACACTAGCGGACCCGATAGATACTCACACTCGTATACATATATACACACTAGCGGACCCGATAGATACTCACACTCGTATACATATATACACACTAGCGGACCCGATAGATACTCACACTCGTATACATATATACACACTAGCGGACCCGATAGATACTCACACTCGTATACATATATACACACTAGCGGACCCGATAGATACTCACACTCGTATACATATATACACACTAGCGGACCCGATAGATACTCACACTCGTATACATATATACACACTAGCGGACCCGATAGATACTCACACTCGTATACATATATACACACTAGCGGACCCGATAGATACTCACACTCGTATACATATATACACACTAGCGGACCCGATAGATACTCACACTCGTATACATATATACACACTAGCGGACCCGATAGATACTCACACTCGTATACATATATACACACTAGCGGACCCGATAGATACTCACACTCGTATACATATATACACACTAGCGGACCCGATATATACTCACACTCGTATACATATATACACACTAGCGGACCCGATAGATCCTCACACTCGTATACATATATACGCACTAGCGGACCCGATAGATACTCACACTCGTATATTATATACACACTAGCGGACCCGATAGATACTCACACTCGTATACATATATACACACTAGCGGACCCGATAGATGTTGTCCTGATATTTCAAGCGATTAGGATATTATATTTAATAATATTATGTTTAAAACAAAAGCTACTTTTAATAACAAAAAAAAAAACAACTTTCGTTATATGCATGTTTGGCTAAAAACAAATAGAAAATGAAATGTCGCGAATTTTTATTTCAGGCCTCCCTTATAACCTCCACTCCCGTTCGAACCTAAAAAAAAATAATATAGGTTATAATCATGGAAGAATTAATGCTAATTCACATACATACTTTTGTTAAGTTCGGCTAAATCGTTAGTGCCCAATAAAATTGTTGGCTCCCACTTTATTTTTTTAGTGTATATTTCGTTTGTACTTTGTTATACGATAAATGTAATTATAATAAACGTTACCCTAAATAACAAAATAAAAAAGTTTTATCCTGTGCATATTTGCCAAAAAAAAACGAAATATTCTATTTTTAATTTTAGGCCTCTCCTACAACCCGCACTCCTGATCCATCTGCCGGGTTTGATTTGTGAATCTAAACGATTCAAATCGGTCCAGCCGTTTAAGAGGAGTTCAGTGACATACACACGTACTGCAGAATATATAAAGATAATACATTAATGTTTATAAGCCAAGCCTTCAAAAAGATTGATCACATGGTAGAAGAACCATGTGTAATTGCCACTGACTCATACAGATCAGCTCCAAGTCTAGATAACTCAAAATCACTGTTTCATTACCTCGTAATAGAGCAAATTGAAACCTCAAAGGAAAATATCTTACTTGTTTGACTTGCCTCACATTTTGACTTGCAAGGCAACGAAGAAGCGGATATGTAAAGACGTAGCGCAAGATCAGATTTAACCAATAGGAAAGACTATATGCTAAGACTAAATGCTCAATCGAACTAAATACAACTCGGTATGTGTATTAGCACTAACACATTCATTATAATAAGCCATACGAACATTTCTAGGAACGGGCAGGAGTGGGGGTTGTAAGGGAGGCCTGAAATTAAAAATAGCGATATTTCGTTTTCTATTAGTTTCTCTGCAAATATGAACATGACAAAAGTTGCTTATTTTGTTATTTAAAGTAACTTTTGTTAAATTCACTTTTGCCGTATAGTATTTCATTAGGCACTAACGATTGCACAGAAATTAAAAAACTCATTATGTGAATTAGCATTAATACTTCAGTCATTATAAGATATATTACAATTTTTAGGTTCGAACGGGAGTGGGGGTTATAAGGGAGGCTTGAAATAAAAATTCTTGATATTTCATTTTCAATTTGTTTTTCGTCAAACGTGCACATAACAATAGCTGTTTACAAGCCTAATCACTGGGACGGGTAAATGTCAAAATATTGTGCAAAGTAAAGCCTTGCCAAAAAAATACCCATCACCATTCAGCCTCTAATGAATTCCCGGGCGAAGCCGGGTATCTGAGCTAGTATGTGTGTGTGTGTGTGTGTGTGTGTGTGTGTATATACATACATATATATATATATATATATATATATATATATATATATATATATATATACATATACATATATTTAAAAAGAGGCAATCTCTGGTGTCCGCAGTAACTAATTGGAAATAAATTTGGGCAAATAAATGAAAGAATCATGCCAAGAAACAGGACAACTAGAGAAGGTCCGCAGCGGCTGCGTAAACTAAGCTCATTTCCCACGTTATGTTTTACAATATATAAATCTACATACTCGTAATAATTAACACCACCCCGAATACTAAGGGAATAGAAACAAATCGGTCAATTTACACTTTTATAACCTCAAAAACAGAAAGCGGCTGAATTGGAAAGACATTACATCTCAGAGCATGAATAGAAACATATTCATTTCATTTAAAACTATTTTCTACATCTAGTTCTCCAATTTATAATGAATCAGAATAATTATTATCTCAATCACTCTAATTTAAATAATCCAAGAACCAAAGAAGGGGGGGGGTTCAATGAAAAATGATAATGGTCTAATCTCGTTAAAATATTGATGCTCTACAGTTATTGTTCAATCAATTTTCGAGTTATTCGTTATCTTTTCTGCCTTCTCCACTTCTTCACATCGGATTTACACTTGGAAATGTAGAATATGTGGTGAGATGAGTGTGATAGGAGCCAGTGGGACACCTGCTTAGTTTAGGGGCTGACTTGAAGCTGACATTAGCAAGCAAATAGTTATCTCGGTTAGAGCTAGATTCTAATCTGGGAGAGTGCTGCCGCCTATTGGAGTTTAATGCACTACTGATACCCACAGGTGGCTTCACATCTATATCCCTCTTAACAGATTAGTATTCCTGGATAGAGCACAATCAAGTCCTATATACAACTGAAAAGAGCAACCAATAATTTTACTTGCGGGACCAACTTGTATTTCTCATTCGCTGTCAACAAACCAAGGCCTTTCAGCAGATCTCTCTTAAGGGAGCGATTCAATTTCTATGACTGCTCCTAACGATTTATATTACTTTAAATTTTGATCAAAATTGAAATATATGCTATGCGTGTTACTCGTCGTTGACGACTTCAAATTGATGTGATTTCTCAAAGAAATATAAACGTGGGATCCACAAAATCATCCCGCCATCAATATGATCTGTAACAGGAACAGGAAAAGCCCTGACATTCGCCCAAGATATAGGGAGGGAGGCAAATCTATGGATAGAATTGATTTTATCAGGACACTGATTGGAATAATAATGGTTTCCCGTCAAAATATAAATGCTGGATAGTTGGAAGCATTTAATTATACATTTATAGACATCAAATTAGTCATATTTATAGTTTTAAGCATGAACAGTGCAATGTCTATTTGGAGAATTCATTATCGTTATTGAGATCAAAAAAATCTCTATAAAGATAAAAAGATTGTATCATCTTTGAATCCGAAAAAAAAATTATGATAACATTTAGTTCAGGCATTCTATTGTATTTCCGAAGAAGATTGTATATGGTGTTGCACCAAATCGGAAATAACTAGAAACTTTGTTTCCCGTTGATGTATCTATCAAATTACACACACACACACACACACACAGATATATATATAAAATTTTGAACGGACCTCATTTTCGTCATCTCCTGGGTGGGATGGACATTTTAGGGAAATCCGCTAAAAAACCCCAATTCTATCCAATGAATGCTGTTTAGTGGCCAGTAGTTGGCAGCCAATATTTGGCAATGGTTGTTTTATGCATAACATTTGAGGGCTTTAAAATGTATTCTTAATACAACCCATTCTTTACATTTTCCAGATGAAATCAATTTTAGCGAAGCTATTAAATAGGTTTTGGCATCAAAGTACACCTCCACTCCATAGGGTGCTAGTAAAGTATCACGTATTAACTGTACTTATTCCCTTAATACCTACACAAGTAATTTGCTAATTCTATTTAGGCGTTTTCATGAAACACAAATAAATTAGAATAGTGATGTAGTGCTAAGGTAAAAAGAGTGTTATACTGTAGCAATAGCTATGAAGGTTCATTCTTGGAGAATCCACGCACCGCAGTCTGTTTAGCTTTTCATTAAGAGGAAATCACGAAAAAGAAAGAAGAGAAAAAAATAACGCTAAGGGATGAGAGTGGGCACAAAGAGGATTCAGCATTGAAGAGAGTCAAGTATAATGAGAGAGAGAGAGACCTGTGATTACTTCACAGTGACAACACTCACTCCTCATTACTATCAGAGAGAGTAGTGTGATGTTCCACTGAGGTGGTGTTCCACTGAGGTGGTGTTCCACTGAGGTGGTGTTCCACTTGCCATCAACTGGAAATATCTTACTCAGCTCTTAGTTTTAGCCCTATTCGACAAAACACACTTCAAATCTTACATTTTAATTAAACCTGTCATAATTAGTGTAAGTACATTATATGTGTGTTATATTTTATGAAATATACACTTTCCATTTGTATTTGACTGGTATAATTGTGTTGCTCGAGACTCAAACCAATCTGGCATCTGGATAGAAACATTTGGTCTGTTTTCTATCTGTCAGTCAATGGCTACAATTTAAACTCTACTAAATGACTAGCAAAATTTCGAATCCGTTGAAGGTTTTAATTTGAAGTTAGAACATTTATTCACTAATAACATATGTACGTTAATAAATCGTAAAATTTATATTCTGTTAATTTTACTTCGTAGCCCTGTGGTGGGTTCGATTCCCGCCTGAGCAATAGGAATTTACTTAGTGATGAACTCAATAAATAAAATCCTTAGTCTCATCCTGGCTAGAAATGTTTATAGTACAATTTGTATAACTAAAATGTATTTCTGTTGTACAACATGCAAATCGTCGACTTTAGAGTACATCGAATAGTCCTTCCCTGATCTTACAAAAGAATGACTAATAAAATTAAAAAAAAAAGCACTTCTAAGAAGGGAATATACGACAAATTGGAATAGTTTATCAATCGTAATTTTGACGTATCTAGACAACTTAGTTGAATATTATTTCTTTTTAGTTCTTTGTACCACCAAAGTATAGAAACTATTGTATACATCCAGTTCTAGTTTAGTTTTAAGTGCTCAATCAAGACCAGCCTCATTATCGGTAAACTGTTATGATTTTAACAGTGGAGATGTTGTGGTTTTAGCACATTTCCCTTTGCATCTACAGCACAGTGCCAGCTGTACTCGACCATCAGCCAGTGGCGACGGTCTCCACCGACAGCTATGACAACAGTATCATCTATACTGGCGGTTCCAAACCTTTCCTCGATTTACCATATATATATATATTAACGCTCTAGTGTTCGCAATTTTTGTTTGATTGTTACCACATTCAATATTTAATCCTTTTATGTAAGAAAAAAGATCTAGTCGTTAATGGCAGAAATCGGAGCAGTGGGAGGGGGCGGTTATAGTGGGGGTTGTTGTAGTGGGGGGTGGTTATAGTGGGGGGGGTGGTTATCGTGGGGGGTGATAGTGGGGGGGTTATCGTGGGAGAGGGTGGTTATATTTGGGGGTTGTTATAGTGGGGGGGGGGGGTGGTTATGGTGGGGGGGTGGTTATAGTGGGGGTGGTTATAGTGGGGGGGGGCTTCCGAAGATTTCGAATGACCTTTATTATGCAAGATACATGCAAATTCGTTGAGTGATGACGTAAAAATGCAATTACTTGTATATTATATTCTGTTTGTAGTATTATCCCATTATAACTTGTTATCATTATATTTAGCTAGTTCGGTGAGACATTGAAACATAATAGAACAAGTTTAGTTTATACATACAACTAGTATATTGTAACTTAGATTGTAGTTATATCCTTATATCGACGGACTATTTTATTCAAAGAGAAGTTCTATTATTTTACCAAGACATAAAATGAGTAAAAGTGATTATATTAAATGATTGTTGTATATAAATATTTGATACTTTATATTTTGGTATTTGGAGAATGATTCATCCATTTTTTCTACACCTTCCAGTGATGAGGGTGAGTCACTTCAAAATTATAAACCTACACTTCAATTTATAAACCTATTTATTGCTTAACTACTTTTCCTGTGTATTATAATAATAATGTAATTGTTTGAATTATCGATGGCTCATTTTTTTTTTCAGGTATAGCAATGTACTCTGCCCAGCAGATTAATTTTATGGGAAGAATATAAATTATTGAAGTTACATCCAAGTGGCCATTTTTTAGGTATGTACACTCAACTATTCATGTTGTAAATGCGGAACTTTAGGTTTATTTAGTATATACATCTCTGTTTTGTTTAGTTGATGAAAGTGTATGTCCACAATATGGAAATTATAACCACAAGCAATGTAGATATTATATAATCAAGCCTTGCTGGCATACATAATGAGCGGTGGAGCACTCAAATGAAAATGTATTCCCTTCAAATAGAAACTCATTAACACATTTGGAACATATGTTTAATCTGCCCCAACTCACTCATAGCCATATTTGAACAATAATTACGAATTCATTCGTTTTGTTACATCCACAATTGTCGACTACTTGTGTGAAACACCCCTAAATTTATGAATCTAAGGGAACTCGCGTTATCATTATTATTATCATTCAGAACCTTATTCCAAAAATGCAACTAGTGCTAGAGGCTTAACACCTGTTTCTTCAAATAATTCGACTAGTCCTTTGAACAAATAATGCAAGCAATGCTAAAAAGCTTTTTCTGGTAACCCACAAATATGTCAACAATTGTTAGAACCTTAATACCAGTCAAGCTCAAATAATGCAACTAGTGCTAGAAACGTTATGTTAATAACCCTCAAATAATGCAACTAGTGCTAGAAACGTTATATTAGCAACCCTCAAATAATGCAACTAGTACTAGAAACGTTATGTTAATAACCCTCAAATAATGCAACTGATGCTAGAAACTTTATATTAGCAACCCTCAAATAATGCAGCTAGTGCTAGAAACGTTATGTTAATAACCCTCAAATAATGCAACTGATGCTAGAAACTTTATATTAGCAACCCTCAAATAATGCAACTAGTGCTAGAAACGTTATGTTAATAACCCTCAAATAATGCAACTGATGCTAGAAACTTTATATTAGCAACCCTCAAATAATGCAACTAGTGCTAGAAACGTTATGTTAATAACCCTCAAATAATGCAAATGATGCTAGAAACTTTATATTAGCAACCCTCAAAGAATGCAACTAGTGCTAGGAGCTTTATATTAGTAACCCTCCAATAATGCAAATAGTGCTAGAATATTTATGTTAGTAACCACAAATATTGCTACTAGTACTAAAAACTTTATACCGGACACCCTTAAATAATGCAGCTAGTGCTAGGAGCTTTATATTAGTAACCCTCCAATAATGCAAATAGTGCTAGAAACTTTTTATTGGTAACCGCCAAATATTGCTACTAGTGCTGGAAACGTTATACCAGTCACCTTCAAATAATGTAACTAGTGATTTGAATTATATACCTGTCACCCATAAAAATGTCCGTCACGCAGGGGGTACATAAACTAAGCAAATTTCCCACGTAAAGTTATACAATAGAGAAATGTCCATACGCTGTCCAATAGCTACGGAAACGGCCGAACTAGCTTTCGGCGGAAACTAATAGAAGCGACCATAGCTCGTCCGTTACACTCAACAAAAATGCAAATATGTCGGTTAATATTCAAGATAGAAAATAAATGTAGATAACATTATTTATAGTACATTTACAATATTTATTTATAGTATTATTACAATAAGATTGGTTCTATATATGATTTCGATCCGACGTACAGTAACGGAGATATTTCGAATTTTCGAAAATGCCTTTCTCTAACCCCCCCCCCTCCCGGGGACTCCTCGTCCGAGTTCAGCCATTAACGAACTTGATCTGTTATTTTAAATAAAACGCTTAAATATCGAGTTTGGTAACGATCAAACAAAAATTGCGACCGCTAGAGTAACATACAAATATATATAGATATATATATATATATATATATATATATATATATATATAGTTTTGAACGGAGCTCATTTTCGTCATCTCCTGGGTAGGATCGATGGACATTTGAAGAAATTTTTCGAAAATAGCGTCATGAGTACAACCTTAGGAGAAATCTGCTAAAACTGAGCTAGAAACCTTTTAGAATTCACCCACAATTAATTCAACTATTGATGGACATTATGTTACCGACACCTACAAATAATTGAAACAAAGCTAGACCTTTTTGGCCAACAGAGGCAAATGATTGAACCAGACGTTGGATTTATTGACCGTCACTCACAACTAATTTAATCACTGCCAAGAATTCCACGAATTACACAAATAATTCAGCCAGAGCTAGAACGTTGCTGACCGAAACCTATAAATAATTGAACCTGTGAATGTACTTCTAAAACGGACGCTCACGAATTGTTCGACCAGTGCATGGCATTAGAAATATATTGAATTCAGCATCTGGTTCTCCTTCATCTATACATTTGATGGTCACCAATTGAAGCCTTGTCCAATGATTTTGGCAATCTTTTTTTTATTTATTTCAATAAACTTCATTGTTTCCTCTACTACCTAGTTGCTGTTGTTTTTGAAAGGGCCATTTATCGAAAAGAAGCAAGTTTTTCATGAGTGTATGAGGAAATTATTTAGTGAATACACTCCTTTCCCGCTATTTCTATAGAAACTTGCAATGATTCGGACTGGAAGAGAGAGGCTTGTTTGTATTTTCACTTGGATGTGATTTAGGCTTTTTAAGTGGCAAACTAACTCGTTGATAGTTGTTTCAAAACACTAAGACAGCCCTGACATAGTCATGTCCTGGCATTATTGGAATATAATGACGACTGTACGGGTGTTGTTCCGCAGTGCAGATGAGCAGCTGTATCCATTCTAGTAACTCGTTGATAGTTGTTTCAAAACACTAAGACAGCCCTGGTATAGTCATGTCCTGGCATTATTGGAATATAATGACGACTGTACGGGTGTTGTTCCGCAGTGCAGATGAGCAGCTGTATCCATTCTAGTAACTCGTTGATAGTTGTTTCAAAACACTAAGACAGCCCTGACATAGTCATGTCCTGGCATTATTGGAATATAATGACGACTGTACGGGTGTTGTTCCGCAGTGCAGATGAGCAGCTGTATCCATTCTAGTAACTCGTTGATAGTTGTTTCAAAACACTAAGACAGCCCTGACATAGTCATGTCCTGGCATTATTGGAATATAATGACGACTGTACGGGTGTTGTTCCGCAGTGCAGATGAGCAGCTGTATCCATTCTAGTAACTCGTTGATAGTTGTTTCAAAACACTAAGACAGCCCTGACATAGTCATGTCCTGGCATTATTGGAATATAATGACGACTGTACGGGTGTTGTTCCGCAGTGCAGATGAGCAGCTGTATCCATTCTAGTAACTCGTTGATAGTTGTTTCATAACACTAAGACAGCCCTGACATAGTCATGTCCTGGCATTATTGGAATATAATGACGACTGTACGGGTGTTGTTCCGCAGTGCAGATGAGCAGCTGTATCCATTCTAGTAACTCGTTGATAGTTGTTTCAAAACACTAAGACAGCCCTGGCATAGTCATGTCCTGGCATTATTGGAATATAATGACGACTGTACGGGTGTTGTTCCGCAGTGCAGATGAGCAGCTGTATCCATTCTAGTAACTCGTTGATAGTTGTTTCAAAACACTAAGACAGCCCTGACATAGTCATGTCCTGGCATTATTGGAATATAATGACGACTGTACGGGTGTTGTTCCGCAGTGCAGATGAGCAGCTGTATCCATTCTAGTAACTCGTTGATAGTTGTTTCAAAACACTAAGACAGCCCTGGCATAGTCATGTCCTGGCATTATTGGAATATAATGACGACTGTACGGGTGTTGTTCCGCAGTGCAGATGAGCAGCTGTATCCATTCTAGTAACTCGTTGATAGTTGTTTCATAACACTAAGACAGCCCTGACATAGTCATGTCCTGGCATTATTGGAATATAATGACGACTGTACGGGTGTTGTTCCGCAGTGCAGATGAGCAGCTGTATCCATTCTAGTAACTCGTTGATAGTTGTTTCATAACACTAAGACAGCCCTGACATAGTCATGTCCTGGCATTATTGGAATATAATGACGACTGTACGGGTGTTGTTCCGCAGTGCAGATGAGCAGCTGTATCCATTCTAGTAACTCGTTGATAGTTGTTTCATAACACTAAGACAGCCCTGACATAGTCATGTCCTGGCATTATTGGAATATAATGACGACTGTACGGGTGTTGTTCCGCAGTGCAGATGAGCAGCTGTATCCATTCTAGTAACTCGTTGATAGTTGTTTCAAAACACTAAGACAGCCCTGACATAGTCATGTCCTGGCATTATTGGAATATAATGACGACTGTACGGGTGTTGTTCCGCAGTGCAGATGAGCAGCTGTATCCATTCTAGTAACTCGTTGATAGTTGTTTCAAAACACTAAGACAGCCCTGACATAGTCATGTCCTGGCATTATTGGAATATAATGACGACTGTACGGGTGTTGTTCCGCAGTGCAGATGAGCAGCTGTATCCATTCTAGTAACTCGTTGATAGTTGTTTCAAAACACTAAGACAGCCCTGACATAGTCATGTCCTGGCATTATTGGAATATAATGACGACTGTACGGGTGTTGTTCCGCAGTGCAGATGAGCAGCTGTATCCATTCTAGTAACTCGTTGATAGTTGTTTCAAAACACTAAGACAGCCCTGACATAGTCATGTCCTGGCATTATTGGAATATAATGACGACTGTACGGGTGTTGTTCCGCAGTGCAGATGAGCAGCTGTATCCATTCTAGTAACTCGTTGATAGTTGTTTCAAAACACTAAGACAGCCCTGGCATAGTCATGTCCTGGCATTATTGGAATATAATGACGACTGTACGGGTGTTGTTCCGCAGTGCAGATGAGCAGCTGTATCCATTCAAATCACGAACCTCCGATTCATTTCTGTCGGACCCCTTTCGACTTGTAATAGCCGAATCGATATTATCCAATGTTCAACACGTTATTCTCCTTTTAAATCCGTTATTCGTTAAGGCAACTACCCACCGACTCTCCTACCTGTTATTCCGGTTACGAGTAATTTCAAAGGTTTTTCTCCCAAATGGGTTGATAAGTTGTAGCGTGCTGTTGATAAATAATAGTTGCCACATCTTGAAAGGTCCAAACCTGTCATAGTGCTTTAGTAGAGCTCGAGATATCAGCTTGACTTACTTTCCATATTCCTGTGACATTACACACTATCAAAGGCACTTCTCTATTAGAGTAGCTATCCGACCACCTAATGATGCTGAGCAGTCCATAAAGCAACGGACAGAAATTGCACGTCAAAGCTCTTTGACCAACATGAAAAGTTCATTTTAGTGGGCTTTACTCAAACTTAAACCCAGTACAATAAACTAATGCGTTATCCTTAGAACTACCAACCCACCATTGCATACATAGTCTTAAAAAAAAAAACGTTTGTCACACAGGGGCTGCGTTGGCAGATTTCCCTATTGCGTCACGTAATTGCATTTATGTCATGACGTAAAATTTCATTGAGAAAAATATTTGTTATTTAGGCTCCAAATAATGGACATCATAATATAACAGCTTATTTTTGATATAGCATGAGTACAAGTAGAAATTTTCTGATAGCCGAAAACTAAAAAAACTCAAATATCTCGGGTAATATTAAAGATAATGAAAAGTGTACATAACAACATTTATAGAACATTACATTTGCAATAAGATTGATTCTATACAAGTTTTCGGTTGGACGCATAATAACAGAGATATTAAGAATTTTCGAAATTCCTCTCTCCTAAACCCTCCATCGCCCCTGTCCGATTGCAGCCGTTAACAAATTAGATTTTTCTTTTTACACATGACACTTATATATCGAGTTTCGTAACGAAAAAATCAAAAATTGGGACCGCTAGAGCGGTAACAGACAAATATATATATATATATATATATATATATATATATATATATATATATATATATATATATAAAATTGTAACCTCTGTCTGTACATCGTTTCACATGTTATAGACACCATAACTGCCTTTTTTTTCTTTGGTGTCTGTTAGAAGGTTGATTTGTTACCTTTTCACGCATAAACAGCTGATCAGAATTTTATGAAACTTGGTATGTATATTACTACTAGCCCAACTTAGACTTTAGGCTATATTAATTTTCTCTGAGACGAACGGGAGAGGGGGATTGTATAAGGAAGGCTTGAAATTAAAAATAGCGATATTTCATTTCGTAATGATTTTTCTGCAAATATGCACTTAACAAAAGTTGTTTATTTGGTTATTTAGAGTAACTTCTGTTATATACTTTTTCGTCGTATATCGAAGTATAAATGCGTTAAACGCTAAAATTTATAGCGGGAGTCTATAATTTTATTTGGCACAAAAGACAAAAGTTGAACTAAACAAAACTCGGTATGTGTATTAGCACTATCGCCTTCATTATAATAAGCCGTACCAACATATCTAGGGACGGGCCGGATTGGGGGTTGTAAGGGAGGCCTGAAATTAAAAATAGCGGTATTCCGTTTTCTATTATAAGACAAAACAGAAAGGGAAAACAAAAATGGAACAGAAAACTGAACTGAAACGAAATCAGAAATGGAACACAAAAACAGAATGAAAAACAAAAACAGAAATCGATACACAACAAAGGAACAGACAAAATATAGAATCCAAAATTTAAAAGTGAGAATTGAAAAACGAAACATAGAGTCACGCAGGATAATAGGGAAATCAAATAGAAAATATTAAACAAAATATAATAAAAATAAATAAATTGAAAAATAAAATGGAATATGTATCTAAGATGTGTTATCAATGAATTTAAAATAATTGAAAGTTAATTAAAATATAGGGGGCTTTTTAAAAAAGTTAATATCTCCCTCATACACACCGGAGTTTCAATTTACTAAGTTACTGAGAAAGTCATGAATTGCATTCTGGCAGGAAGGTGGAAAAACCTTCAATTTTGCTAGACAAAAAGAATCAATGAAATATTTTTGTAAGATTTGACTGGTCATCCAGTGGATGTTCTATACAAGCATGTTAACAATTAGCCAATATACGACGAAATGTATTAACCAAAGCTAAAATACTAAATATTGTTTTCAATGAGTCATTACTAAGTTGTATATTTTTTATTAAAAGGTATAAATATAAAATTACTAGAGCCAGCCATAGGAGCTGAAGGAAACAGAGCTGAAGGGATTAGGAGGCTATTTGAGCCATTATATCATATTAGTGTATTATTACAATTTATGGACCAAATGAGGGGCTGAGGGTGAATTACGGCAGCTGACTAGGTTTACTCTAGTAGTCGGATGTGGCTGCAGTAAATTTCCTGAGTAGCCTACTAGAGTACTAATAGCGACTTGATTAACTTCCCTGCCACCAGGAAGCGCTATCATCCATCTCAGATATCAGAACAAATTGAATTTTTCAAAAACACAGCTGTCACTGCTGAAGCAACATTATTCAATATATAAACGGAAAGGAAAAAAAAATAGAAATAGTTTTCAGGAATAGTTTAATAGATGGAGATTCCCAACCGTCGAGATCCATCCATATAAAAAAGTCCTTTAAGCAGAAGCTGCGTAAACTAAGCAAATTTCCCTCGTGAAGATTAATAACAGATAAACCTTCATACTAACACAACACCACCGTGAACAGTTAGGTAATAATTACAAATGCTAAAAAGAAATCTTTCCCCTGCCGGAGGGAAGCGTCTCAAATGTAAACAAACAGGTCTGTCACCGGAAAAAAAACAATAACTGAAACATATCAGAATATAACATGTTGAAAACTATGTACTAAACCTAGTACTGTAATTTACAATGAATCAGAATAATTTTTATCTCAATCAATGAAATTTTAGTAGTCCAAGAATTATAGATGGGGGAGGGGTCACAAGAAAATATTTCCATCTATCTCGTATAATAAAGTTCCCTGGAAAACAATATTTGGTATTTAAGCTTCGAATAATGTGGTTTATTATATAACAGAGTATTGTTTATGTAACACTAGTAGAAGTGGGGGTTTAAAAAGTGCTGAAATTTGAAAAATGCAAATATTTCGGTTAATATTTAAGATATGGAATAAATGTATATAAAATTATTTATAGTAAGTATATTTGAAGAAAAACCTCAACATATTTTAGATTTATTTTATATTTAGAATTGCAGAAGAAAAATATTAATGTAGAATTTCTATGGGTACCAGGGCATTGTGGACCTCATTTTCATCATCTACTAGGTAGGATCGATGGACATTTGAAGAAAAATTTCGAAAATTCCGTCATGAGTTCAACCTTAATAGCTGATTTCCCTAAAAGGAAATCTGCTAAACGGAAGAACCTCCAACCTGCACTGCTTGTGGAGTAGAACTGACAGTTGCACACATACTTACTGAGTGCAGAAGGTGTGAGGACATCATAAAGTCCCTTAGTATATCAGAAGTACTATCCGAAATACTAGGGGATGATAGCAACTCTATAACAAAAACATTTAAGATTTCAACAGATTGCAGCTATTGAGGTCGTACTCATGACGCGATTTTCGAAAATTTTCTTCAAACGTCCATCGATCCTATCCAGGAGATGACGATAATGATGTCCGTTCAAAATTATATATATATATATATATATATATATATATATATATATATATATATATATGTATATATATACAGAGAGAGAGAGAGAGAGAGAGAGAGAGAGAGAGAGAGAGAGAGAGAGAGAGAGATAGAGATAGAGAGAGAGAGAGATTTGTCTGTTAACACTCTAGCGGTCGCAATTTTAATTATCGTTACCAAACTCGGTATTTGATCGTTTTAAGTAAAAAGAAAGATCAAGTTCGTTAATGGCTGATATCCGACCAGTGGAAGGGTTGCGTTTAGAGGGGTGATTTTTGAAAATTCGAAATACCTCCTTTAGTATACGCTGTATCGAAACATTATATAGAACCAATCCTATTGCAAATTAAATTTACTTTATATATTGTTATATAGATTTATTCTCTATCTTGAATATTAACCGAGATATTTGCATTTTTATTAAGTGTGTGAGTGGCTATTGTCGGAAGTTTCCGGATAAGTTCGAACGATTTCGTAACTGTTCGGCACTCGTGTAACCTAACCTACCTTGTCTTCTAACCTTTTACTTTGTAAGATATATGCAGATTTCTCTATTGTAAACCTTCACGTGGGAAATCTGCTTAGTTTACGCAGCCCCTGCGTGACGGACTTATTTAATCATTACTCGTTTAAATTAAGAAATATAATAGGACTTTATCATACGGACAAACAAGTCAGTGAGATAAATATTTATGTATCAAATTGATTATATACACAAAATACTGCTGTGTTTTTTGCTATTTGTCAAGGATCGGGGATAGAGGAAAATAGAAGAGATGCAACATTAGGCGAGAATGACGGAGGGCTAAAAAGGAGGCATCTCTGAAGAGTGGGACTGCAGATCAGAAGGAAAGCAAACGAAAATGGAATTTTTACCGCCTAGGCACAAATAACTCTCGCGAGTTAGGCCTATTTACAATAAAATAAAGAAATAAATGAACTTGATCTTTATTTTTACATAAAACGATTAAATATCTAATTTGGTAACGATCAAACAAAAATTGCGAACGCTACAGCGTTAACAGATAAATCTCTCTCTCTCTCTCTCTCTCTCTCTCTCTCTATATATATATATATATATATATATATATATATATATATATATATAATTTTGAACGGACCTCATTATCGTCATCTCCTGGGTAGGATCGATGGACATTTGAAGACATTTTTCGAAAATCGCATCATGAGTACGACCTCAACAGCTGATTTTCAAGGGAAATCTGCTAAAATTCCGTTATGAAGGGCTGTTTTAACAAAGCAGATTTTCCACGTGCGCCACCTTTTCATGTTCATATCAAAAAGTAAAATTTCAATGAGAACAATATTTGGTATTTCATAAACAGTTTTATTTAATATATATATAAGCAAAATGGCCCTTCGGAGAAATATATTCCCAAAGGTTATCTGATATTTACAGACAGTTGCCTTTAAAGCGTTGTGTGCCTCTGAATGTCCGGGTTAAGTGGCCCAATTTCACGAAGGGCGAAGAAGTATTGGAATGTATCGAAAACTTATATTTGCTCGTATAAAGTGGGTGCGGTCGAATGATGTATTGGCTACACACAGACAAATATTTATGCAGCTATCTGTTAGTAGTGGTGCGATTTCTTCCTACTTCCTCTCGGGATCAACAGGTGCTACGTATGAGTTACACGCCATCAAAATATACCAAATACTCAGTGGATTTTGCTTCATCTAAGGCAGCCTCTAAAATTTATTCGTCTCACCGAAAATCAAATTCTTACACGAGTTTATATCGGTTACATTTTCGATTTGACGCATCCTTTAGCTGTAAAATGCACAAATCTTTATTTCTGAAACGGCAAGTTTTATTAAAAATTGCTCTGGCATAAATGTTTTAGCTAAAAATATTATCTTTCCAACAAGTGTACGGAATAAGGAATGGATTCTGAAATATATATATATATATATATATATATATATATATATATATATATCCATCTACAACATATTAATTTTATTGAAAACTATTTACTATATCAAGTACTGTAATTTTTAATGAATCATAATCATTTTTATCACAATCATTCACATTTTAGTAGTACAAGAGCAAAAGAAGAGGGAGGGGGGTCAGCGGAATGAATTTTCGTGTATCTCATAAAGTAAAACTTCAATGAAAACAATATTTTGTATTTAACATTGTAATGAAGTGATTCATGATATAACAGCTTATAGTTAGTATGATATGATAGGAGTGGAGGTGTGCTCAAGGTAGAGAATAAATGTATATAACAATATTTATAGTAGATTAAATTTGCAATAAGATAGATTCTACATCAGTTTTTCAATCTGACTGGTGTACTCCTAGACAAATGGATTGAACAACAGGTTGGTGGTAAGAGTGCCCAGCCTTTGGAAACTCCGTCCGAGTACAACCTCAATAGCTGATTTCCCTTAAATGAAATCTGCTAACAAGGGAATAAAGGTTCAATGTTCAATCCCTGTAAGGACTAATAATATGTTGACCACTCATCGTATTTCTCATATTGAGGGGGAGGGGGATCTCAAATGGTGAAATCTTGTCACCGCAATGACAAACCCAAGTTGACATTTCGACATAACAGGTGATCTGAGTAAATTTCTCTCTAATCATTGATTGAATATTATAGTTGTTTACATATCGCCAATAGCTTGATTGGATGCTGAATACAAGAACATCTAATTAGGGTTTCAGTAGTATTTGATTTTATGAGTTAATATTTGCTCTTATTCGTTGTGGCGAGTATATAAACTCTATTAGGACACCAAGGTAATTCTGAGTACTCCCAATTGGGGGAAAAACGTCTGTCACGCAGGGGCTGTGAAAACTTAGCATATTTCCCACGTGCTGGTATAACACGCTTGTGATCTCATCTCTCAACATATTCTCTAGTTATTGTAAAAAAAACCAATGTTACTATAACAGTAGAAGAGGGGGGAGGGCTACTCAAGGTAGAAAACAAAAAACTAGGAATAACTCGACCTTATTACTTGAGTTACGAAAATCATTGTAGAACATCAATAGTATAACAAGATTGGTTCTATAAAATGTTACGATCCGACTCATAATAACGGATATATATATATATATAATATATATATATATATATATATATATAATATATTTTATTATATATATATATATATATATATATATATATATATATATATATATATATATATATATATATATATATATATAATTTATTCTCTCACTGAAAAAATATTAGACATCATTATTTTAGTTATGGTAAGATAGAATATTCAATGTGATAAAGGTCACATTGATAAAGAGGCAAATAGCAAGGAGCGATATTAGCTTTATGGATTTTAATGAAGGTATTTAATTATTTATTCTCGCCCTGAAAAAAAACATTAGACATTATAATTAGTTTAGTTGTACCAAGATAAGAACATCCAATGTGATTCTCTTCGTTCTGCCTGTTTTACAATAAATGAAATAATCTACTGTGTGAATCCCAACCTATAATAAATGCAAGAAGATATATATGATATATTTTTCAACTGCCCAATTTACTCCACATTAAGGTTCTATGTCATGAATAATATGGCCCCAGTACATAATGATAATAGATTCCATGATATTATTGCCAGTTCAACGAATGACTATCTAATGCTACTTTATAATATATAATGATAGTGAGGTCAAATTAAGGTCATCATTATTCCATTTTTAATATTATCTACACTTTAGCAGATTTACCTTAAGGGAAACTGCTATTAAGTTCGAACTCATGGCGTGATTATAGAAAACGTCCTGAAATTTCGATCGATCCTACCCAGGAAATGACGAAAAAGAGGTCCATTCAATACTATATATATATATTTAAGCGTATTATGTAAAACTAAAGATCAAGTACGTTGATGACTGAAATTCGACAATGTTTAGAGCGGGTAATTTTCAAAATTCTTCGCAGCTTCATTATTACGCGTCGCACACTGGAGCGAGTGATAGGGTAAGCCGGACATTCATTAATATCTCCGTTTCTATTCGCCCTAGAATATTGATTCTAGTTTCATTTTAAAGCACATCCAATACTTTATTGAACTACCCTCATAAGCAGTTTTTGCCAGATGCGATATAACGGTAGGATCAATTTTAAATGTGTACATACAGATTATGTATCGCTTACTAAGTAGAGAATTGTGATTTGTAGACACATAATATCAACATAAATTTTTCTTTTTTTAATAAATTGAAGTTCACAAACGCAATACTAAAATAGTAAACAAAAATATATCTAGAATAAAAATTAAAAAAAAAAAATCTATGTATTTAATTTAATAATGAGAATTTGTAAGCTGGAAGAATATCTAACATTTCTAAAATTTCAAATGTTTTTTTATTTCCGAAGATATTGTTTCTGAGCGATCGCTATCGTTGTTAAGTGTTGGCCTTAAATGTTATATTAAAGGGTCTGAATTATTTAACAAATTATTCAGGATTCTCAGTTGGTAGCCGTCCTTGAAACTTTTCTTGAAAAAGATTCTCTGTATGCGCGGAAGTATTTATGGTTAGCCTCCTGAGCATCTTCTGACAGCATACCAATTGGTACAATAGCGTGTTTGACTATTTCCGGGCCATGCATTAACAGTTTGTGAACTGTTACTGGTATGTAATACTATCCATACAAATCCATAAATATCTTAGCTCACTTTATGACACCTTGGACCTTTTTAAAAGGACAGTAAAAATATTTAGACAAGAAAAACACGTATTTAACTATTTCTTCGAACGTGAATGGCGGCGTCAATTGCGTAGAGGAGGAGGCGTTTTACACCGTACGTAGTTGGGAAAGATCCGCAGGAAGTAAATACGTCTTCCGCTCCGATAGTGTTAACACTAAAAGTAAAATATTTAATGAATAGGCAAGTTTAGGCAAGAACTGACGACGTTGAAAATAAGACAATATACTCCTAAAACCATGCCAAGTGGTATTTTTTAAAGCAAATACAAGCGATTTGCGAATTCAATTAAATAAAATTATTTTCAGCTCGATGTAAACAAAAAAATATTAGAGGAATTTTAAAAACCTTTTGTGCCAGTTTTTGATTTGTTATAATACCCTTAATGTGTACTGGAAGCAACAATAATTTATAAAATGAAATAAGAGTTCACGACGAATTTAATAAGCCAAGGCTTTTTTTAACATAGCAATTATAACCAGGCATTATGTAAAAACTATTGCAATAATATGGCTAAAAATCAATCTGCTCAATTGAAAAGGGTTTATGTGGTACTAACAATACAATCAAAATCCCAAATAAAAACTTTTATTTTTTCCACCAATGTCCAACATTACTGAAGGATCGCTCCAGTGTGCGGCGGGTCGAACAATTCTACAAAACCACTTTTACTATAAATGTTGTTATGTACGCTTTTTCACTATCTTCATTATTAACCCAGGTATTTGCATTCTTTAGTTTTCGCCCTTCAGTAACCCCCCACTCCTACTCATGTCATATTAACAATAAGCTGTTATATTATGAAACACTTTATTTGAATTCTAAATACCATATATTGTTCTCATTCAACTTTTTCCTTAAGGGATAAATGCAAAATACTTGCACGTGGGGAATCTGCTTAGTTAACGCAGCCCCTGCGTGACGGACTTTTATTAAATAATTAAATCTATTATTTTTGTTTACTGACAACACTGAGAATTACAATTTTCGAAATTTTTCTACAAATGTCAACCGATCCTGCTTAGTAGATGACGAAAATGAGCTCAAAACTGTATAATATATATATATATATAGAATTTTGAAAATTCGAAATATCTCTGTAACTATAAGTCGGATCGAAAAAATTTATAGAATGAATCTTATTTCAAATTAAATGTCCTATAAATATTGTTATTTACATTTATTCTCTATCTTGAATATTAACCAAGATATTTGCATTTTTCAGCTTTAAGACTTTAGTAAACCCCCTCTTCTACTCGTGTTATAAACCATACTCTGTTATATAATAAACCACAATATCCGAAGCTTAAATACCAGGATTTTTTTTTGTTTTCCAGGGATCTTTACTATACGAGATGGATGCACATATGTTCCTGTGACCCCCCCCCCCGTAGTCAACTCTTCGACTAGTAAAATTCGATTGATTGAGATAATAATTATTCTGATTCATTATAAATTACATGTCACCAACCATCCGGGAGGTGAACGATTTTTATTACCGTTTGTATTTATTCACTTAATATTCACAGTGGTGTTGTGTTAGCAGTATGTAGGTTTATCTATTATTAATCTTCACAGGGAAATCTGCTTAGCTTAAGCAGCCCTTGCGTGACGGACTTTTTAGTTCGCTCTTAATTTATTTATTATTTCACCAAACAAGTTATTATATATTTTTTATTGGAGGCAATTGTAGAGTTATCATTTATTTATTACAGACACCTACTCTGTTTATTCCGTACTATTTTATTGTTTTACCTGGCACACTTTAACCATCTAGTCGTGGACCTCCTCTTTTGATGGGGGGGGGGTATTAGGGAAGATCGGAAATTTCGAATAGGACTTTTTAAATTTAAATGAAAATGTTACGAAAGAAGTGCTGCAAACAATTTGCATATTCAACAAGTCACTTGAGGGAATGTGGAGAAGACAGACTGAGGAGAAACCTGAGTAAAAAAGTAAGGTGCTGGGCAAATGGCACCGGTTGACGGCTAGTCAGCTTCTGGGTTATGTCGAAGAGTATATCTATCTACCTAGGGCAGGTCGTCTCTTGCCAAGAAATGGCCTCAAAGCAAATTCTAAGGTGGATATAATTAGGATGGAAGAACTTTTGGGCCCTCAAATTCGTTATGAAGGGAAACTCTTAAATGAAATATTTAATCGCTGTGTCTTTCCAGTTGTGACGCATGGATGCTAAATACACTCACCAAAAAACTCGAGACTAAATTGGAAGTATGGCATCGCTCAATCGAGAGGCGTGTGATCAATGTCAGAAGAAGTGAACGCATAGGAACACTGAGCTGAAGAAGCAGGATATGGTATGATTGTCAAGAAGTGTAAAATGGAAATGGGCGGGTGATGTAGCTAGGTTTGATGACAACAGCTGGGCTGACTAGTCACCGAATGGAGACCGTATGACAGGATTAACCCTTTATAGGGCAAGGGCTGCTATAGCGGCCACCTGCTGCTCTCTTTCAAACTCTGGCTGACAGTACTGCTAATAGTTGAAAGGGTGTCGACTAGATGCCAGGAGGAAATGAGGGATAATTCCTGAATGTTGGCCCCTAGATCCCCCTTCCCTTGCCCATTCCAGCTACCGGCTCAGCTAGTACTGATTTGGACGCTTACAGTGCATTACCTGTTCTCACCTACATTCTTCTGCTTTTGCTCCACCAAAAAGGAATGTAATACTTTACTAACATTCTTGATCATGTTTCAGTAAATATAAATTAATAATGCTTTGTGACATGGGTGTTCTATGTTAAGTAATTAAAAAATTACGGCTCAGCCCTTCCATATTTACAATTTTACCTTATAAAAAATCAGGAGTATTTATTTTTCATTTGCTCATAGTTTTTTTTTAAGATGTTCGCAAGTTAAACAATCAAATTCGGCATTATAACTAAATTATATTTTATACAAAATTTAGTATTCTCAAATATTTTTATTAGAGTGATTAAAAACATTGCATGTTATGGCTGAAACAGAGACAAGCAGGTGATTGAAAGACTTTATGCAAAAATATTTGCTGAAACTATTCAGTTGTAGACAGAAAGGACAGGAGCAGAGAATGAGCCTCACCCTTTCCCTGCTGGTGGAGGAGACTGGTAGGTCAGCCGGTAATGCCCGGCCAGGTCGACCCCCTTCAGGTGCAAGGACCACTATAGCAACCACTCCAATAACTTATTCTCCAATTTCTTTTTAAACTATTCGGTTATTTTTAATAGTCATTTATAGATATCCTGACACCATTTCAAGAGAAATATAATTTTTCTGATAGCCAGCAAAATGTGCCCTAGAAAGGGCTAAAATAAACTAATCTTGCGTCAGCATCAACCGCACCAAGGAACTGGCAATTCGAAAGAGGTAAGAAGAGAAGGAAATAGGGATAAAAAAAATGATGATCTTGTTTTATCTGGAAAAGAGATTATGAATGTTACGTTATTTATACTTTATATTCTTTATTTTATATTCAGCAGTCAATAAAAAGGCTTTATTATTATTATTATTATTATTATATAGGAATGCAAAGACGCCTTCAGATTATGTTAAATATTATAAGTAGCTGATTTTTCAAATACTCTTTAGAACTTCTGAAAAATGCCAAGGTAATAGTTTAAAACGAATTTATTTCTACGAAGAATCGTGGGCAAACATCTAGGACACTAGAAGGAAGAGTAATATGTTTTGCGGCAGATTGCTGTGGTAGATATGAAGACTCGTTGGTATATTTGTAGAGATGTCAGATGTGAGATTGCTTTTCCAATAGTATTTCCTCTCGCAAGTATGAGCATAAATCCTTGGGGGAGGTAACTTTCAATACACCTCTATATGCATTTACAATTCAGGTAAGGTTTTGACAAGACCTCGAGGAGTCCAAGGCGACCAAAGTGACACAATCACATCCCCAGAGAACCAGGATTGATAGCAATGTGACAATTTAAAATAACGTTTTGATCCTGGTTTGTATAAAACCAAACATCAGGAATATAGTTGTCGTTTGAACAAACATATCCGTTTTCCTGTTCTAGGATAATAATATAGAAATAATATCAGGAGCAGAAATGATATTAGCCGATTGCCATGTAATTTAATTTTCTTCTATTACTATATTATGAGGCTCAAGTAAAGGTTTTGCCCCAATCTCAGGGTAAACCTAGAGTGGGAAGTTCGATTCTCACTTGCGTGACAGGAATTTATTTAGTGGTGAACTCATTAACTAAAATACTTAGTCCCATCCAGAAAAGGCATTTAACCTGTAGATGACCCGTCCCAAATAGCCATACTTGGACGTTAATCTCTCTGTTTGTCCGTCCCCTCCCACTCGTTCTCTCTCTCAAGTATTGGGGACACATGTACTATGGAACAATGGGAAAAAAATCGGGTCAAAATGCTTCTCATTCAACCTTCATCGAGGCCATCTCACTCGGAAATAAACATTCCAGTCTAGCTCGGGAATGTCTGTCCCCCGCCCTCGCCCCATCCTCACACACACACACACACTCTCTCTCTCTCTCTCTCTCTCGAAATATATATATATATATATATATATATCTTAGGGCTCTGCCGGCCGCAATTTTTGTTTGATCATTACCAAACTCAACGTTTAATTTAACATTTAAACGTTTTATGTAAAACTAAATATTTCATTAACTTGATGTCTGTGTACGATGCTTCCTATCTGTTGATGGTGAATGTCCGATTTCAGTGGGAGGGGGAAACATAGAAAATTCGAAATATCTCCGTTATTGTACGTTGGATTGAAAAAGTGTGTATAGCTAATAGTATTGCAAATCCAATGTTCAATAAATGGTTTTATAAATGGTTTTCACTATCCAGATAAATTAACCAAGATTTTTTCATTTGTTTCCGTTTCCAGCTTTGTGAATACCCCCACTCCTATGCTCGGGGTATTAAAAATACTCTGTTTATCTCGAACCACTTTATTCGAATCTTAAATACCAAATATATTTTCCATTGTTTTTTTACTTTATACAATGGCGGCATCAATTAAGGCTTTCCGCTCTTTGAAATGGTTATTTGGACTACAGCATACTCCATGTTCAACCGTTTATTCGACTCGAAAGCTCATATTCGTTAATGGCTGAACTTGAACCAGAGATTGGGGGGGGGGTCGAATTTTTTAACTAGAACATGAGTCGGATCAAAAGATTTTATAGAACCAATCTTGTAAAGCTATTGGTTTTACAAGTGTCCCACTATACATTTATTAGTAACTCATATATAAAGAGACTTATTATTCATAATTATTTTTAGCTGGTGGTGAGGGTGATGAATCAGGTTAATCACAAACACTTTTTTGGCTGCTCACAATTTATTTCTAAAAACGCTTAGCGCTTTCGGGAACTAAATTCCCATCGCCAGAGCATAGGGCGTGCATATAGTGGGAGTGCATCGGCAGGGTTCACCCTAGTAGCAACTCTCTAGGCACTCTCTATGCTCTGATGCTCTGACGATGGGAATTTAGTTCCCGAAAGCGCTAAGCGGTTTTTAAGAAATAAATTGTGAGCAGCCACAAAAAGTGTTTCTGATTAACCAGAATTATTCTTACTTGCAGCCAACTGTAAACCCCCACTTCTACTCATAGGATTTTTATTTAGAAATAGAGAATATAACGTGAGATAAGATTAGTCATGTGTCACGTGAGAAATCTGCTCAGTTTACGCAGCCATTGAGTGACGGACTTTCTCAAGTAAACGCCACAATTCAAGTATCCGATTTTCTTTTTGGGTTTTCGCTCACTAGTAAGTATTTAGTCTTGTTTTATGCATTCGGTTGTTTCTTTTTGGGTTTTCGCTCATTAGTAAGTATTTAGTCTTGTTTTATGCATTTGGTTGTTTCTTTTTGGGTTTTCGCTCATTAGTAAGTATTTAGTCTTTTTTCTGCATTTGGTTGTTTCTTTTTGGGTTTTCGCTCATTAGTAAGTATTTAGTCTTTTTTCTGCATTTGGTTGTTTCTTTTTGGGTTTTCGCTCATTAGTAAGTATTTAGTCTTTTTTCTGCATTTGGTTGTTTCTTTTTGGGTTTTCGCTCATTAGTAAGTATTTAGTCTTTTTTCTGCATTTGGTTCCTGTTTTCCACGCAGAGTATCCCTCTAACGTGGGAATTTATTTTCATGTTGTGTGCTCCATCCATTGGATACTACACACATTTCAGCATTACATTATAATATTTCTTATATAATAAATGTAAATATTATAGAACAATAAATTAATTAAATAAAAACAAAAATAAAGTAAAAAATAAAATAAAATAAAACATATGTAACATTACATATGTGTACAACAGTAGGTGTATATCTACAAAATGGTGTCCAAATCTTGAATAAATGCATTAAATCCCTTGTTGAATTTGAGTAGAAGTTTCGGTTTGTCCGTCGGCCAAGTTCCGTTTTGTAAGGTAATGTACTTGATGAGTTTTGTTCTTGGTCCGTCAAGTAATGTACAGTCGTATAAGAGGTGGTCAATGTCCGTATAAGAGGTGGTCATATGTCTGTTTAGTCTCATCGTCACATTTACATGTATTTGTGTTTGTTAGTTTAAATTTGTACAAGTAACTCTTCGTAGGTCCATGTCCTGATATAAATTGTATTTGTTTAGAATTGGTTAGTGTTATTTTTTGTCTCTGGTATACAGTTGGTATGTACTTATGTAATTGTCGTCCTTTATAAGATTCGTCTATCAAAATAGTTTTAATGGTCTGTTTAGTCAGTTTAGAGTATGTAATAGGTATCGTTTCGTCTCTTGAAGCTGTATTTGCAAGTTGGTCTGCTGTGTCATTTCCTAAATTTCCAGAGTGTCCCTTTATCCATGTTATTGCCACTATTACATTCTTCTGTCTACATCGTGTGATTAGTCTTCTGATCTGTTCAGTCTGTTCGTTATGGTTTTCGTTATTGTAAATGCGGTCTATGTTAATTTTGCTGTCCGTATAGATTATACTAGTCTCTCTGTCACTTGAAATGTCGTACAGTGTTTTGAGTGCCTCAGTAATTGCAAAGTTTTCTGCTTGATTGTTTGTACATAGTGGTGATAGTCTGTATTGTCCTCTCTGTATAATAATGCCGTCCTTTAAAATAATGAACGCACACCCAACGCCATCCTTGTTTTTACTTCCGTCAGTGTATATATGATATGTCCACGTTATGTCTAAGTTGTCTAATGGTCTAATGTAGTCCTTTGGGTGTAACCAGTAAGTATGTCTCACGTCTTTTTCTATTTCGTTTGATGTAATATTTTGTAATGTAAAGTCATGTGGGATTTCATTCAATTTCAATAACATATGTTGCCTTATCATTTGCTCAGCTTTGATGTAAATTGGCAAAGTGTCTGCTAATACACATGAAGCCTCATAAGATAAAGTACGATATCCTTTAGCAATTTTTATCGCAATTAGCCTTTGCACTCTTTCTAATTTTTTGACATTTCTTTTCACGACCAAGGCATGGCCCCATATTTCAATTCCATACGTCAATATGGGAACGATCGCCCCTTTGTATATTGTGGTCAGAGCGTCGGATTTAAGACCCCAGGACACTCTAGCAGCCATCGAGAGTCCGTTTATTATTGAAAGCAGTCTTGTTTGTAAGTTAGTAATGTGATAGTTCCATTTCAATTTCCTGTCAATGTGAAGTCCAAGATATTTTAAGATATGTTTTTCTTGTAATGTCACACCATTTAATTTAATGTCTAAAGTAGGTGTGTGTCTTTGTCTTGTAAACAGTGTGTATGATGTTTTTTCTATATTAAATTTGAGTTTGTGTGTTTTAGCCCATTCATTGATTAGTACCAAAACAGCGTTAGTAAGTTGGGTGATTTGAATTAAGTCTATTCCAATAACCATAAGTAAAATGTCGTCAGCAAATGCAATAATTTCAGTTCCTTCTGGTAGTATTGTTTTAAGTAGACTGTCTAAAATGATTTTCCACAGTAGAGGTGAGCAAGCTGAGCCCTGTGGCGTGCCTCTATTTTGAGAAGTGTGTACTGTAGTGTTTTGAAGGGTCATGTATACAACTCGATTATTGAGATAGTCTCTAAGTAATTTGTAAATATTTTGTGGGCATTTTTGTTTATGTAATGATTCGAATATCGAAGGCCACCAGGCGTGATCGAAGGCTCCTTTAAAATCCATCGAAACGATCACAATATGTTTCTTTTCTGTTAGATTCGTTCGTAGTAAATTAGTAATTCTGTATAGTGCGTCAACAGTACTTGTTTGGGGTGTAAATCCATATTGATTTGGGTGTAGAGGAGCATGACTGTTTAGGTGAACAGAAAGCCTGGAATTAATAATTTTTTCTAGTATTTTACCTCCAACTGGAATAATACTAATCGGTCGATAAGTAGAATTTCCTAAATCTTTTGGATTTTTGGGTACTGGAATTACTTTTGATATTTTCCATATATCAGGAAATATTCCGTTATCATAACATTTTTTATATAATGTTGTTATATTATGCATTTGGTTGTTTCTTTTTGGGTTTTCGCTCATTAGTAAGTATTTAGTCTTTTTTCTGCATTTGGTTGTTTCTTTTTGGGTTTTCGCTCATTAGTAAGTATTTAGTCTTTTTTCTGCATTTGGTTGTTTCTTTTTGGGTTTTCGCTCATTAGTAAGTATTTAGTCTTTTTTCTGCATTTGGTTGTTTCTTTTTGGGTTTTCGCTCATTAGTAAGTATTTAGTCTTTTTTCTGAATTAAAAAAAAAAATTAAGACATCGCGTATTCTTATTTCAGGCTTCCCTTATAACCCCACTCCAGTTTGAACTTAAAAATTTAATTTAATTTTTTTCATGTGAATATTTGCCGAAAAACCAACAGGAAACGAAATATCGCTATTTTATATTTCAGGCCTCCCTTATAACCCACACTCCTGTTCGTGTCAGAGAATATTAATATAGCCTAAAGTCTTATTTGGGTTAGTAGTAATATACATACCGACTTTCATAAAATTCGGTGAAGCCGTTTATTCCTGAAAAGGTAACAAACAAACAAGCAGATACCAAGGGAACAAAATGCAGTTATGGTGTCTATGACATGTGAAACGAAAAAGTATCGTGAAATATTGCGAAAAAAATTAATCTACGGACAGAGGTTACAATTATATATATATATATATATATATATATATATATATATATATATATATATATATATAATTTAGAATTTACCTCATTTTCTAGGCAAGATCGGTGGACATTTGAAGAACTTTTTCAAAAATCGCGTCACGAGTACGCCTTCAATAGCTGATTTCCCTTAAGGGATTTGCGCTAAAATAATTATTCTAGGAATGTAGTTACTAATATATCCTTGTTGATGTCAACATAGTTTATGCTTGTACCATGCAATGTTAGAAATATTAAGGCTTAGCAAACATAACGAGTTATGTTAAGTGTTGGTCTTGTTTCGGTCCATGGCACTGACGCCAGGCCTATGAGTGTGTTATAGTTCACACTACAATGCGGTACAACAGTGTCAGTCCTTTAGTCATTTTTTACTAGTGTTTCTCCTAAAGACATTTAATGCCCTCTGCATTTCTCCCAGCTGACAATCCGACGGACACAACGATGTCAAGCCTTTGTTCAAGAAACATTCTTCAACCATTTGAAAAGTAAGTCCGTTCCAATGCTGTTCCTACTACAGATGGAAAACAATTACAGATTATAATTATTGGCTTAACACTCACAAATACTATTTGAATAGTAGCATTGTTTGATGGCTATTATTTTTAACCCTTCACAGGCAAGGCTGGGTCGCCGGTGACCCAGAGGTTGGTAAAAATAATATTCTGAGTAAAGTAAGGGAAGGAGGGGAGGGGGAGTGCACGGTACCCCTCCCCTCCTTCCGAGAGTTGATGAAAAAGAAATTGAGAATCAGCCTGGACCCAGCACTTCAAGACGTCGGTGTGCTTTTTGTGAAAAATCAAGAGATCGTAAGGGTACATCAAACTGCGCTCATTGTAATCGCAGCCTATGTGCTGAGCATAGGCTAAGTATTTGTTCTCGATGCATTACCAGTCTCACCTGAAGAAGATGAAGAAATAGAAGATTGTTAGATTGTTCTGAGTTTGAAGTATTAGTGAACTTTCATTACTAAGAGTTTATTCCCTTTTTTTGATTTTTTATCTCTCATATTTTCTTATTCTTTTTTCCGTAGAGTATTTTTTTATATATATTTTTTCTGTAAGAGTTTAAACTATTTATTTTGATCTGGAAAGTTTTTGACTGTTCAGAGTAGGAAAAATTATTGCTGGACTGCCGGATGAAATGGAAAACTGATAACTTACTGAAAATTATTTAATCACTAAGATTTTATTAAATTTTCTCGTCTTTTATAGCTGGAAATTTCTTATTTTTTCCCTTCTAGGAGTTTACTCGTTTAATTTTTATCTTTTATCCTATACGGATACCAAAGGTCTGGAACTCTACGTTCCTACTAATTTAAGTATAGTTCCTACTAATGTAAGTTTTTGTATTTTTATCATATTATGTATATTGCTAAATAAAATAAATTTTTCAAAACGTTCCTACTAATTTAATATCTTTCAACTGGAATATTTTTGTTAAAATGAAATAATGTGCTATAAATATGACTGGGTCACCCGTGACCCAGCTTGCCTGCAATGTAATTTTCATATTCCTTGTCTGTGAAGGGTTAAATTAAAAATGTTACAATGGCTTCACCATACGTATTATCGAAATATTTTGGAAGCAAATTTTTGTTTTTGTAATGTGATCTGTGTAGTTTATTTTTAGGTTTAAATGTCAGCGTTTTATAATTTCAAGAATACAATTTATTTTATTTATTTTGGAGCGTTCGCAGCGAGGCGATATTGCTCATCAAAAAAAACAAAACCAATGTATATAAACATAATACAAAAATGAAAACATTAACAAGAAAAAAATTAAACAATACATACTTAGAACGCAAACAAATAACAAAACGCAACTGAATAACAGAACGCAACTAAATAAAACTCAACTAAATAACAGGAATACAATTTATTTGTTATTTATATATTCGATTTCCGCCTGGGAAATAGGAATTTATTCTGGGACGAATTCACTAAATAAAATTCTATTTATTATTTAAAAAACAATAATGGTAGCGTTTAAATAACCCGTCCCAATTAGCCATTGTAGCAAACAGTAGACGTTAATACATAATGATAATAATAATTTAATTAAAGGTTATTTGAAAGGACTATAAATTATTATTTTATATAATCATTTACTTAGGGCATGTTTATTATTTATTTAAAATTTAGGTTTTGTTTCTTTTCATTATCTCAGTAAAGAAATATATTTTTAATTTAATTTATCTCTAGGTTTAGAATTAATACTTTTTTAGCAGATTTCCCTTCAGGGAAATCAGCTTATTGAGGTTGTACTCCATGTCGGTAATTTTCGGACATTTTTCTTCAAATGTACATCGATATCCTACTTAGTAGATGACGAAAATGAGGTCCGTCCAAAACTGTATATAATTATATATATAAATATATATCTATATATATATATATATACATATATATATATATATATTTATATATAATATAGATATATATTTGTCTGTTACTTCTCTAGCGGGTCGCAATTTTTGTTTGATCGTTACGAAACTCGGACAATTTAGTAGTTTTTATGTAATAATAAAGATACAAGTTCGTTAACGGTGAACTCTGGGAAATCGGACCAGTTGGGAGGAAGGTGCGAAGGGGGGGTTTTTATTTTTTATTGGTTTTAGGGGGTTTAGTTTGTGGGGAGGGGGGGTTTAGAGGGGGAGGAGAGGAATTTTCTCGAAAAATACGAAATATATCCGTTACTATACGTCGGATTCGAAAAATTGTATAGACTTAATCTTATTGCAAAAATTTACATTTTACTATATAATATTGTTCTATAATTTATTTTCGTTATAATGAGTATTAACCGAGATATTTCGATATTTGTATTTTTTGTATTTTATTGTAATGAGTTCCGCCGCTTTCAGTAAACCCCTACTCCTACTAGGGACATATTAATAATAAGCTGATATTATTCTAATGAACCACCTCATTATTAGGTTAAAATACAAACTATTGTTTTCAACAAAGCTTTATTTTAAGAAGGTACAAACAAATACGTTCTGTTGAACCCCCCCCCCCCCCCCCCACCCCCCCCCCCCCCTCTTTTTTTTTTTCTTGGGACTACAACAATCTGAGTGATTGAGAAAGAAATTATTTTGATTCATTTCAAATTACTCACTAAACTATAATATATAGTTGTTTCCAATAAAAATTAATATCTTTATATTCAGGATTTATTTCTTTAATTGTTTTTGTTTGTTTTCCGGTCTTAATCTTATCAATACTGCGCCGCTACAAGGTTTTGGCTAACCTGTTTTGTTTACAATCCAGCCGTATTACGGTGTAGGTTACGTTCATTTATTAATTACAGTGTAGATATAATAAATAGTTATATGGGAATAAATTTTCTTAAACTTATATTCAAATATATTTCCGTAATTGCTTTTTATTCCAGTTGTAATTGCTGGTCTAACCTGATTGTTTAGAACTCAGACTGTTTGCTAATCAGGAAGGTTCTTACCATTTGACTTCTTGGCCTCTATATTTGTTTTTACTTAATATTCACTGCAGTATGTAAGTCTTACAAATAATGGATAATCTGTGGTTCTATTTAGTGTTTGTTGTTTTGTTGTAATTTATAATGAAATAATGTCTCCAGAGCGCTGTTATCATTTAACGGTTAAGTCCATCTTTTGTGTTCTTGTTGTTTTTTGAGATTTGAATTGTTTTTAAATTTATCTCGGAGAGCTAACGAGCCTAACGGACGAGAAACGAGAGTTACTATTCCCGCCACAAAGCTAGTTAGGCCGTTTCTTTGACTGGCTCTCGTGAAATTTCTCTATTGTAAAACTTCATGTGGGAAATCTGCTTAGTTTACGCAGCTCCTGCGTGACGGACTTTTTTTGTTTATTTTCTTTCCATGCCTGTACCTATATACATATTCCTCTTGTATGATATTCAATTCATGGCATATACCACAGTACCCTGCTTGTATTAGCAGATTTGCCTTAAGGCAAATCAGTTATTGGGGTCGCACTCATGACGCGATTTTCGAAAAATTTCTTCAAATGTCCATCGATCCTACCCAGGAGATGACGAAAATTGTCCGTTCAAAATTATATATATATCTGTTAACGCTCTAGCGGTCGCAATTTTTGTTTGATCGTTACGAAACTCGATATTTAACTGTTTTATGTAAAAAAGACAGATCAAGTTCGTTAATGGCTGAAGTCGTACCAGAGGGAGGGGGGGTTGAGAGGGGTATTTTCTAAAATTTGAAATATCTCCGTTATTATGCATCGGATCGAAAAGTTGTATAGAACCAATCTTATTGTAAATTAAATTTTTTCTAAAAATATTGTTATGTACGTTTATTCTCTATCTTGAATATTAACCGAGATATTCGCATTTTTCAGTTTTCAGCAAACCGCCACTTCTACTCATGTTACGTAAACAATAAACTGCTACATAATAAATCACATTATTGGAAGTTTAAATACCAAAAATTGTATTCAAGAGACCTTTATTACACGAGATACATGCAAATATGCCCTGGTGACCCCCCCCCCCGGCTTAATGTTTTGGACTAATAAAATTTGATTGATTGGGATAATTATTCTGAGTCATTATTAATTACAGTACTAAATATAGTAAATAGTTCTCAATAAAATTAATATTTTATATTTTGATATATGTCAGTAATTGTTTTTCTTTCCGGTGCGGCGGGCACCCGTTTGTTTACATTTCTAACCTAACGCTTCCTGTCGGCAGGTTATTGAAATTGGATGAAACATTTCTTATTTCCGTTTGTATTTATTCACGGTATGTTGTGTTGTGTGTTGCAGTATGTAGATTTATCTATTACTAAACTTCACGAGGGAAATCTGCTTAGCTTACGCAGCCCCTGCGTGACGGACTTTTTTCATTTTTACCTTTACCATCATTCAGGGGTTAGGTTGATTAGGAATGATTTATTATTACTTACTTATAAACCCGATTGCGATGAATAGCGAATCATGGTCAAATATTTGAACTAGAATGGGATTACAGTGAAGTATAATGCTAATGTGATCTACCATAAAACATGTTAACGAGAGAACTTCGTGCGCTGTTGAACCGATGATTTTATTCTGTACTTTCTCGGAAGGAAAGATTCCCTGACGCAAGGAAGGGGCAAACTAAGCAGATTTTCTACACGCCGCCATGACACACTATTAATTTTATCTAACCATATAGCTTATATTTCTAAGCGACTCAGAAACATGACGTAGACTCAAATGAACTGACAATAGACGACTTAGTACATTCTGCAAAATCTAACGTATTACTAGACTGGGAACAAAAATGGCAACAGACAGACAATAAATTACGACAAATTAAATCTACAGTATTTACACGAACTAGTAAAAATTCAACTTATACACGGAGGGAAGAAGTGATTTTAACAAGGCTCCGCATTGGCCACTCTCTCCTTACTCATAGCTTTTTAATGAAAAAAAGAGAGCAGCCCAAATGCCATGTATGCAATTTGACTCTTACAATAAAACACATACTGACAGACTGCAAGAGACGAGATCATTTACAGATACCCCACGACCTACATGACTTACTCGCTGAAGGTAGTCCATACATACCCACTATACTACAACACCTAAAAGACATTAACATATACACAAAAATTTGAATATACAATACTGAAAATTAATACTTGCATTTTAAAAGAGATTTTATAATTTTCTAGTAAATGTATGCGATTCTAGTCTTTGTGTGAATGTTTTGTGTACGTGTGCGAGCGTGTGTGTGTGTGTGTGTGTGTGTGTGTGTGTGTGTGTGTGTGTGCTTGTATGTTTGCTGAGCTCTTTATAAACTCTTTTAATATATGTAAAGTAAATATTTCATCGTTTTTTTTTTTTTGTCTAGCAAAACTGAAGGTTTTCCCCCCTTCCCGCCATAATGCAATTCATGACTATCGTTGTCAGTAACTCACGTTATTTTTTTTATTTATTTTTTTTTTTTTTTATTCAACAATTTATATATTTTATTATATTTTGTTTAATATTTTTTTTTATTTCCTATTATCCAAGTTTATTTTTTCAATTCTCACTTTTCGGTTTTTTAAATTGTTTTGGATTCTATATTTTGTTTGGCAATTTGTTGTGTTCGATTTCTATTATTGATCGATTTCAATTTATTGTTCAATTTCTATTATTTAGTTCCATTTTTGTTTTTTTTTCGTCCATTTCTATTTTTGTGTTCCATTTCTGTTTTTGTTCTATTTCTATTTTGTGTTCCATTTCCGTTTTTATTTCCCATTTTGTTTTTGTGTTCCATTTCCGTTTTTATTTCCCATTTTGTTTTTGTGTTCCATTTCTGTTTTTGTTCTATTTCTATTTTGTGTTCCATTTCCGTTTTTATTTCCCATTTTGGTTTTGTGTTCCATTTCCGTTTTTATTTCCCATTTTGGTTTTGTGTTCCATTTCTGTTTTTGTTCTATTTCTATTTTGTGTTCCCTTTCCGTTTTTATTTCCCATTTTGGTTTTGTGTTCCATTTCTGTTTTATTTCTATTTTTGTGTTCCATTTCTGTTTTGTGTTACTATTCTATGTTTCATGTTACATTTCTGTTATGTTGTTTTATGTTTCGTTTAAATTAATTTTGTTTCGTTTCGTTTTTTTTTTGTTTTTATGTTGTTGTTTTTTTTCCCAGAGCAACATCGCCACAGCTGCGAAGCGCCAAATAAATAAATAAAATATGAAGTTTTACAATAGAAAATTCTGCATACCAATAACAGTAGTAGTAACGAGTCTCTAAACCTATTTCACGGGAGTCGAACGGTTACGGAAGCGGCCGAACTAGCTTACGGCGGAAGATCACGATTATAGCCGGTATCAGCCGATCTCATCTCGTCCGTTATCCACACACACTTAACATAAATGCATATATCTCGGTTAATATTCAAGATAGAGAATACATATATATAAAAATATTAATAGTAAATTTAATTTGCAATAAGATTGGTTCTAAACACGTTTTTGATCCGACGTATAGTAACGGAGATATTTAATTTTGAAAACTAAGTAATAGTTCATTTCGAATTTTCGAAAATCCTCCACTCTTAACCCCCCCCCCCCTCCTCCTACTGGTCAGGTTTCAGCCATTAACGAACATGATCTTTCTTTTTACATAAAACGATTAAATATCGAGTTTGGTAACGATTAGAAACAAATTGCGACAGATAGAGCATTAACTGACTAAATATTTATATAAAATTTAAAGATCGGACCACATTTTCGTCATCTCCTGGGTAGTATCAATGGACATTTGAACATTGTTTTCGATAATTCCGCCATGAGTACGACCTCAATAGCTGATTGCACTTAAGGGAAATCTGCTAAAATGGAAATATTTTGAATTGCACCCTTTCTTCAAGTACAGACAATTAACTGCATTTTACGTATTTAACATATTTCGATCGCATTTATGTCTATATTTATACTATGATTATTGTAGTCTCCATCAATTCTCCGCCATTAAAAAAGTTTTTTTGTAAGAAACACCCCCCCCCCCCACCCACTGCTCCAGTAAAGCGGCCATTTTCTTTTGCCTCGATGACGAAAGCCCCGAAATCAAATAGATTGTTTGGTAAACATTTTGAGTTGACACATTTTAAAGACTAATTAGTTTCAGTGTATTATTGTATTTCATTCAATTTGGGAAAATAAAGAGGAATTTCTATTTATTTTTTGTTTCTTTCGTACCTTTTCATTTATTTAGATTAAAATAAATTTCTGTTACAAGATATATATTATAATGTGGTATAGTAAAATTTTGAATATAAAGACAATGCAGGTAATATTTCTAACAGCAGGTTTTTAAAGTAACTACCCAAGTAACTGCGGTTATAACTACAACTACTAACCGTAGTTGTTTTTGGAAATACTAATTTTCTCAACTACTAACTGTAGTTGTGAAATTTCAATTACAATTACTTTAGTTGAAAAATGTAGTTGCCCATTACCAATGACTAATTACATTAGTAGTTGTAATTGTAACTAAATTTCTAATAATGTAGTAATAAGTTGTAATTGTTACGATGTTTCCCAATTCTGCCCTGTACATTGTGTAAATAGACTCTATGTTGCCCCTGTAAATATTCCCTCCTCAAAAAGAAGTTATTGTTTTATGATATCTAAAAATACATATAGTTCCTCTGATTTGCATTTCAATGTTCTTTTCCCCACACTCTCATATAGTTTTATTATATATATATATATATATATATATATATATATATATATATATATATATATATATATATAAATAAAATTATAAACTCTCTCTGTAAATAGATATTTTTTGCGAAATGTCAAGATAACTTATAGGTTCACATGTCATAGACACCATAACTGCATTTAGTTTCCTTTGTGTCTGTTTTATTTGTTTTTTTGTTACCTTTTCACGCATAAACGGCTGAACCGAATTTTATGAAACTTGGTATGCATATTACTACTAACCCAACATGACTTGAAGTCATGTTAATCTTCACTCAGACGAACAGGAGTGGGGGTTATAAGGGAAGCCTGAAATTAAAAATGGCGATATTTCGTTTCCTATTGCATTTGCGGCAATTATGTACATAACAAAAGTTGTTTATTTTGTTATTTGGAGTAACTTTTGTTATATACACTTTTGTCGTATACCTAAGTATAAATGAGTTATACGTTAAAAACTACTGCGGATGTCAACAATTTTATTTGGCACAAAAAACTCAACCGAACTAAACGAAACTCGGTATGTATATTAGCACTAACGCCTTCCCTATAATAAGGGATACTAGCATTTCTAGGGACGGGCAGGAGTGGGGGTTATAAGAGAGGCCTGAAATTAAAAGTAGTGATATTTCGTTTCCTATTGGGGTTTCGGCAAATATGCACATAACGAATGTTGCTTATTTTGTTATTTGGAGTAACTTTTGTTATATAAAATATCGTAGCATACCGAAGTATAAAGGCGTTATACGCTAAAAATTATAGCGGGAGTCAACAATTTTAATTGGCACTAAAGACTCAACCGAACTAAATAAAACACTCGGTATGCGTATTAGCACTAACGCCATCCTTATAATATATCAGATATATATATATATATATATATATATATATATATATATATAAATAAATAAAATTGTAACCTCTGTCTGCACATTGATTTTTTTCTCAAAATTTCAGGATACTTTTTTGTTTCACTTGCCATAGACACCAGATCTGCAATTTGTTTCTTTGGTGTCCGTTTGTTTGTTACCTTTTCAGGCATATACGGCTGAACCGAATTTTATGAAACTTGTTATATATATAACTACTAACCCAACATAGACTTTAGGCTTTATTAATTTTCTCTGAGACGTACAGGAGTGGGGGATTATAAGAGGGGGCTGAAATTAAAAATAGCGATATTTTGTTTCCTATTGGTTTTTGGCAAATATGCATATAACAAAAGTTGTTTATTTTGTTATTTAGAGTAACCTTTGTTATATACACTTTCGTCGTATACCGAAGTGTAAATGCGTTATACGTTAAAAATTATAGCGGGAGTCAACAATATTATTTGACACAAATACTGAACCGAACTAAATAGAACTGGGTGTGTGTCTTAGCACTGGCGCCTTAATTATCATAAGACCTAACAACTTTTCTACGGATGGACAGGAGTGGGGGTTGTAGAGGGGGCATGGAATTAGAAATAGCGATATTTCGTTTTCTATTCGTTTTTCTTCAAATATGCACAAGACAAAAGTAGTTTATTTTTTTATTTGAAGTAACTTAGCAAGGTATAAACGAGATATACGCTAAAACTTTAGCGGGAGCCAACAATTTTATTGTGCACTAACGATTGAGCCGAACTTAGACAAAACTCGGTATGTCTATTAGCATTAATTCTTCCATCATTATAAGTTATATTAAAATGTTTAGGTTGGTATGGGAGTGGGGGTTATAAGTGAAATAAAAATGTAGGTGAAATAAAAATTCACGATATTTAATTGACTATTTGTTTTTCGACAAACGTGTACATAACAAAAGTTGTTTACTTTGTTATTTAGAGTAACTTTTGTTTTTTTTACATTTTTTCGTGAACTATGTATGAAGCAAATAATTTGCTATAATATTATATGCTCATCAATTCTTTCCAATATGAACTATTAGGTACCTCACCTGGAAAAAATTAATTCAAATCTATGTTAATAGTTTGACCTTAATAATTCAATGCTATGCGTCATGCTCAGGAGACGGGAAATATGACAATATGGAGGGCTGTGAAGTCTTACACAAAAAATTAGTTTTATTCTTAAAGAATCCACAGCAAAGACGGGTATAAACCCTAAACACTGGGACGGGTAAATGTCTAAATATTGTGCAAAGTAAAGCCTTGCCAAAAACATCCCATCACCATTCAGCCTCAAATCAATTACTGGGCGAAGCCGGGTATCTGAGCTAGTCTATAATATAGTAATGTCTGTTTTTCATTTCGATAGTTTATAGATTATAAGTTTTTATCTTTGACACACGCTTATCGTTTTTATTTTTTTTAATATTATTAGTAGATTTTTTCTAAAATTTTCTATTGTTTTTATCCTGGATATGTTTTGTTTTTTATGGCTGTTTTTACACTGTTGGCCATGCTATTTTTTTTATTTAGTCTTAAGGTTTTTGTTTGTCAGCAGGCACTGACGATGGAGCCCTGACTCTAAAAGTGCACTTTGAATTAATTAAAACAATTGTAGAGGAAAAGGCCTCTTTATTGATCCTGATCTAAAAATACATGTTGAAAGTGAGTAGGACTTTTTATTTTCCCACGATATACATATATATATATATATATATATATATATATATATATATATATATATTGTGATCGGATTGATGAATCGGATTGATGAACATTTGAAAATTGCGACGAAAGTACTACGTCAATAGCAGATTTCCCTGTTAAAATTTTGGCATATTTCTCTTGAGTTAAATCAGCTATTTTTTCCTCTTCGCATCCAGCTTAATCATTACAACGAAGATAAATAAAGTAAAAAAAAAAAAAAAAAAAAAAAAAATAGCCTTCTGGGAAGGCAAACGATGTAACCCTTAACAAACAGGGAGTTTATGGGAGGAGTGAGTGGGCAGGCAGTAGTCAGCAGAAACACACACACACACACATAAACGAGAGGAACACAAACTCCAGCGGAACAACAACCATATTCCATAGAAGCGATGGAACATGTTTGCCTCTCAAAGGGAACGATAAACCCCGCCCTATTCGGATAGCAGCGCCCTCTACCAAGGTGTTTTCTATTCTAAAACCCAGTCTTCCAATACAGCTCTTCCCTATCTGCCCATTTTAAGTGCTATTTACGTAAAGAAGTACTAAATACTTTTCCTTTCCCTGACAATGAAACCTCCAGTTTTTATTAAAAGGTTCCCTTAAAAGAAAATCAGTCCTCCTGAGGTTAGGCTCATGAAAAATTTCTGCAAATGTCCATCGATCCCTTACTAGGGGATGACGAAAATCCGAAGTCGGTTCAAAATTAAAGAAAAAAAATTTTACACACACACACACACACACACACACACACACACACACACACACACACACACATATATATATATATATATATATATATATATATATATATATTATGTTAAAACTCATCTAACTGAAAAGTGACAACAACAATGGTTCCAAACATTAACACAAATTTCAACAGCAAATACATACAGACAGACATTTACATTACACAATTAGTAACAGGACATGGTACACTAAATTCTTACTACCAACGATTTAACATAAACGACAACAATACTTGCCCCTGTGAATACTCAACTCCACAAACAAGTCAACACTAACGAACGACAAAAACTAAAACAAGACAATGAACAAAAAAAAAAGGCAAATTTCCAGTAGAAGAAGACAAGTTATTTTTAAAATATAATTTTACTTTTAAAATATTTGCAGAACATGGTTTTGATACAACTAATAGGTTGAATGTATAGCTGATACAACTACTATACTTAAATTATTTATGGGTATTCAATTATTCTTTTCATTTTTTCTTTTTTTAAGAATAAAAATCTTATCTTTATATGTTTTTGTTTTTATTTAACGATGTTATTTTTAATTATTTATATATATATATATATCAAAGTTATGAAATAATTTATATATTAATTAATTGTAATACACTACAAATGCATGTGATATGCTAACTTGCATGCAGACAAGCAGAAACAAATAAAAGGCCTTCTTATACAGTTACTATAGGAAGGAAACAAATTAATAAAAAATATATGTGTATATATATATATATATATATATATATATATATATATATATATATATATACTTAATTTTTATTTATTTACTTCCTGAAGTAGCCCAATAGGAAGGGAGTTTATTTTCTAAACGTACATCCATTTGTGGATAACGTGTGCTTGATACATAACATTTTATTTTTTTTAACTATGAAAAAAAGAAAATATTTGTAAAATAAAATTATTTACAAGGGACGAAAAAAATAAATTAAATAAAAAAATTAATTGTATATGAGTTTTAAATAATTCAGGCTGTTCTACATTTCGTCACCATATTTCCTAGCAGAATTCCCATCATTCCCTCAATCAGCTATTGAGGTCGTATTCATGACACAAGTTTCGAAATTGTTCTTCAAAAGTCCATCGATCCTTCCTAGGAGATGTCAAAAATGAGGTCCGTTCAAAACTGTATTTGTCTGTTACCGCTCTACCGGTCGCAATTATTGTTTAATCGTTACAAAACTCGATATTTAGCCGTTTTATGTAAAAAGAAAGATCAAGTTCGTTAACGGTTGAAATCAGATCAGGGGGAGGGGGAGTTTAGACGGAAGGCATTTTGAAAAACCAAAATATCTCTGTTACTATACGTCGGATCGAAAAAGTGTATAGATGCAATCTTATTGCAAATTACATTTAATATAAATAATGTCATATACATTTATTCTCTATCTTGAATATTAACCGAGATATTTTCATTTCTCAGTTTTAAGACTTCAGTAAACCCCCACTTCTAGTCGTGTTATATAAGCCATACTCTGTTATATAATAAAGCACATTATTCGAAGCTTAAATTTCGAAGCTTTTTTTTGTTTTCCAGGGACCTTTACTATACGACCGTATCGTAAAATGTTATAAAATCAGTCTTATTAATCTGTCTGCAATTGTTGATCTAGATATTTTTTCGTAACTTAAATACTATCATCCTTTACAATTAATCCCATTCTGCAAGAATGTCATCAAAGATTTTCCAGATATATTTCTCAATAAGTCTCTTTTTATATCAACGCAATAAATAAATAGTCGAGTAGTATCCTTTGGTTTCCATAAACTCCGTTGTAAATTTTAATTATATTTGACCAATATATCAGTAGCATTGAACGTCTATGAGCAAATTAAATAAACATTAATAAGGTTAACATTACGTTCTACATTAACCATAGAGAACCAATGCCCCCTGTATGTTTGTTTTTTTTTTTTTTTTTTTTTTTTTTTAAGAAATCATTTGGTCTACTGACGAAGTAAGAAATTCTGTCTCTAAATCCTTAAAAATAACATTAGAGTTTAAAAGTTTGAAATTTCGTTATTAATATTTGTTGTCTGACATTAAGGGTATTTATATGTAACTTTCGCTGTTAAGTTTAATAGTTTTTATAACATAGAAAGTATTTTAATATTTGAAATTGACTTCTATCCTTTGAATTGAACCCTATCTATCTCTATTAGTATCTTTTAAAAGATGTATTTCTTCACTGCAATAACCAATAAAGTTAAGAATCCTAGAAGGGAAGAAGTTCATTCAAAGAGAAAGCACAGAGTACATCATTAATTAAGATAAAAGCAATTTTTCATTTCTAGAATACTTGAGCAAGCTTGCTCTAATAAAATTAACTTCACCTTTCAAGGAAATACTTCACATTAAATAACTCGTCTTTTGATATCATTTGTTTTAAAATCCTAAGATTTATAAATAATACTAGTGGACCCGACAGACGTTGTCCTGCATGATATTTCAAGCGGTTAGGATATCAAATTTAATAATATTATGTTTGAAAGAAAATATATTTTTAATAACACAAAAAACAACTTCTGTTATGTACACGTTTGCCTGAAATCAAATAGAAAATGAAGTATCACAAATTTTTTATTCAGGCCTCCCTTTTTACCCCCGCTCCCTTTCGAACCAAACAAATTTAATATAGCTTATAATCATGGAAGAATTAATGCTAATTTACATATAGAGTTTTGTTAAGTTCGGTTCAATCGTTAGTGCCCAATCGAATTGTTGGTTCACAATTTCATTTTTTAGTGTATATCTCGTTTATACTTTGTTGTACGACAAAAGTGATTATAAAAAAAGTTACACTAAATAACAAAATAAACAACTTTTAGCCTGTGTATATTTACCGAAAGACCAATAGAAAACGACATAACGCTGTTTTTAATTTCAGGCCTCCCTTTCAACCCCCACTTCTGCTCCATCTGCAAGACTGATTTGTTAATCTAAACCATCCAGGGTGTCACCCAAACGCATACAAAAAAAATTTATTCAAATCAGTCCAGCCGTTTAGGAGGAGTTCAGTAACATACACACGTACAGTAGAATTATATATATAAAGATATCCATTCTATAAAAAATTTGTGAGTAAAACAGAAATATAAAATATTTCTGCTGTATAAATTTTTTTTTTTTAGTTGTGCTGTTTATATCCAGTCTTACCACACGTCTCGCTGGTTAAAAATGAATATATTTTTTTGAAATAGTGAGTAAAATACATTCTGCAAATGATATTGTTTATTTTTAAACGTTATTGTTGAATTTTAATGTAAAGACTTTGGTAGAACTCCTTTTAATAATACGTAATTGCGACTCCCAATAGTTTTACTAATTTTATTTTTTTTTTTATATTTCAGTGTAATATCTACCTTCCGCCGTCTCAGCACTTCCTTTTAGATAAAATGGAAAATTAAGACTAGAAAAGAAAAACCTAAAAGTCCGCCGGAAAGAATTTAAAATTGAGGTAGAAGTAGTAAAGAGTTGATGGGAGACGGTTCTCTCGTCAGTACTCTTCTCAGCACAAGCTATAATTCAAAACTTAAATGAAATTTAAGGATTTATTTAGCGAATCAACTTCCATTCAGAGTGGAGCATCCATTTTCCTTAACTGGAACATAAATATCTTATCATTGAATGAAACTTTTGTTTACTTTAAAATGCTCAGCTAATCATGGAACGTGCAAAGATAACTGATTCAGCAAACAAATTATTTATTCTTTGGTAAATTCTCTTATACTTCACTTTATCCATACTCCATCTTTTAAATACCACTTATCTACAAATCTGTGTACTCGGTCGATTTTATACGGCATTCACCATTTCATAAAATTCTGTGTTTTCAATGCTGGTTCGCAATAAGGATGTCACTCCAATTATTGGAAATAAATGAAACTCTACATTTTAGCTTTCAAAAGGAGATAGTGTAATGTGTTGAGTTTGCCGAGACTCGATGTGCCACTCATATGACGTGTCAAAAAAGTCCGCCACGCAGGGGCTGCGTAAACTAAGCAGATTTCCCACTTGAAGTTTTACAATAAAGAAATTTCACGAGAGCCAAGCTAGACAAGGAAACGGCCGAACTAGCTTTTGGCGGGAAAGTAACTCTCCGTTAGGCTACGAGACTAAATTAAAAACTATTATATCTCAAAAAAACAACAAGAACACAAAAGATGGACTTACCTTTAATGATAGAAGCGCTCTGAACACTTATTACACCAACACTAAATAGTACCAATGAATATCTATTATTTGTAAGACTTAATACTGCTGTGAATATTAAGTAAACAAATAAAGGGCAAGTCAAATGGTAAGAACCTTCCTGATAGCAAACTGTCTGAGTTGTAAACAATAAGGTTAGCCAGCTTTTACCGGAAATAAAAGCAATGACGGAAATATATTTGAATATAAGTTATAAATTTTATTCATAACTATTTATTATATCTACTACTGTAATTAATAATAAACCAGAATAATTTTAATCACAACCATTCTAAATTTAGGAATCCGGGAAGAAAATAGAAATGGGGGGCAAAATACGATTCAGACGGTTATGAAATTTTCACATGATTAAGGAACAAACAGGTTAGCCAGCGAAGATTTACAATAGATAAATATACATACAGGTAACACTTCCGTGAATATTAGTGAATAATTACAAACGGCAATGAGAAATCTTTCAGTGAATTTACAATATAAGTTAATAGACCCTACAACGTAATACGGCTGGATTGTAAACAAACAGGTTAGCCAACCTTGTAGCGCAGTATCGATAGATAGACCGGAAAAACAAACAATCAAAAAAATATATCTGAATATAAAATATTAATTTTATTGGAAACTATTTATTATAGTTAGTGGAGTAATTTGAAATGAATCAAAATAATTTCTATCTCAATCACTCAGATTTTTGTAGTCCAAGAAAAAAAGGGGAGGGGGGAGTTCAACAGAACGTATTTGTTTGTACCTCGTAAAATAAAGCTTTGTTGAAAACAATATTTTGTATTTAACCTAATAATGAAGTGGTTCATGAGATATCAGCTTATTATTAATATGTCCCTAGTAGGAGTAGGGGTTTACTGAAAGCGGAACTCATTACAAAAAATAGAAATATCTCGGTTAATACTCATTATACGGAAAATATGTATAGAGCAATATTTATAGTAAATGTAATTTGCAATAAGATTGATTCTATACAATTTTTCGATCCGACGTATAGTAACGGAGATATTTCGAAAATCCTCCCCTCTAAACCCCCCTTCCACTGGTTCGATTTCAGCCGTTAACGAACTTGATCTTTCTTTTTACATAAAACGACTAAATTTCGAGTTTCTTTACGATCAAACAAAAATTGCGACCGCTAGAGCGGTAACAGACAAATATATATATATATATATATATATATATATATATATATATATATATACAGTTTTGAACGGACCTCATTTTCGTCATCTACTAAGTAGGATCGATGGACATTTGAAGAAAAATGTCGAAAATTCCGTCATGAGTACAACCTCAATAGCTGATTTCCCTTAAGGGAAATCTGCTAAAACCAACTCGATAATATCTCATTCCGTTCTTAACTAAGCCCTTACAGAGGATTTATTTTCCTGTTGGCATTAACGACCTTTAAGATCTTTAGCCGCCCGACCAAGACTCGAAGGATTCACTATCAGAGGTAGTACGCAGTGATTGATCAGCTCGCCATACTACGCCCGTTAACCGAGGAAGACCTGTAATGAGTTGTTTCCAATATACTGGCGGGCCTCTTTACGTCCGGAGGGTGGACAGTGGTCATATCGCCAAAGGCCAGTCGCCGGTATCTGGGAGTGTCAATGCCCTTCGTCATCCGACCTTCCGTCAACAGATGTACTCACTAAACTCCCGTCAGCGCGCTCTAGGAGTGGACCGGTGAGCTGACTCAAGCACTGATCATGCTCATGTTGTTAGGCAAAGGTCGCCAGCTCTGCCACTGATGTACACTTCCATATTCAAACACTGCTTTGGCCAAATACTTGAATCACTTTATTTACAACCAGTGATTGGCCATTGTATAGATATTTGCAATCAAAATTAAAAGAAAATAAATAGCCTCTGAGTCGGTCATTCAAATGACTTAAATAAAAATGAGACTTATAAAGCTAATAGATTAACTATAAAAAAACATATATTGGTCTATTTTTTGACTCTTAATTTTTTGCCTCAAGTCCTTTCTGACGGTATGTTTTAGGCCTAAACCATTTCGGAATTTGAGGTTGTGATTCTGGTAGTGTTGTCATTGGCGCTTTAACAAACTTGGTGAAATCCACTTGACCCAGTGATATTTAATGTTTTGATGAATGTTGTAGAAGAGTTAAACACGAAGAGAGTGTCAGACTCTTACAAGACGCCTTTGAGTGGAAGGTATTGATTTAAAGAAGACAGCCGAGGAACCTGCCTTGATTGATGCCTTCCATTAGATACATTGATTAATCAATCTTCATTAACTAGACTTTATCTCTTATCAGAACGGTGTCTTCTCCACCCTCGCCACTTCCTATCCACTGCCTTTAACTTTTGAAAACGCTGCTGTAGTTTGTGGCAGGAGCCCTTCAGCCAGACACCTTGCTCCTAATCTCCTCCCTTCTACCATCCTACCAACTTCCATTCTTGTCACCCACACATTCATCTTCGATTAATGCTCAATTCTTCAACACGAACCGGAGCATTTTGAAGCTGTCAATAACATAGTTTTCTATTAATTGTTATCTTTCCTCAGACATATTGTAGTAAACCGGAACTAATTACATCATCTACAATCATTTGTAACTCGGGGATGAGTTGATCATTGCCCCACCTCGGAATATAGCTACCCCCTGATTGATATCTACAGTTGAGTTGATCATTGCCCCACCTCGGAATATAGCTACCCCTTGATTGATATCTACAGTTGAGTTGATCATTGCCCCACCTCGGAATATAGCTACCCCTTGATTGATATCTACAGTTGAGTTGATCATTGCCCCACCTCGGAATATAGCTACCCCTTGATTGATATCTACAGTTGAGTTGATCATTGCCCCACCTCGGAATATAGCTACCCCTTGATTGATATCTACAGTTGAGTTGATCATTGCCCCACCTCGGACTATTGCTACCCCTTGATTGATATCTACAGTTGAGTTGATCATTGCCCCACCTCGGAATATAGCTACCCCTTGATTGATATCTACAGTTGAGTTGATCATTGCCCCACCTCGGAATATAGCTACCCCCTGATTGATATCTACAGTTGAGTTGATCATTGCCCCACCTCGGAATATAGCTACCCCTTGATTGATATCTACAGTTGAGTTGATCATTGCCCCACCTCGGAAAATAGCTACCCCTTGATTGATCTCTACAGTTGAGTTGATCATTGCCCCACCTCGGAATATAGCTACCCCTTGATTGATATCTACAGTTGAGTTGATCATTGCCCCACCTCGGAATATAGCTACCCCTTGATTGATATCTACAGTTGAGTTGATCATTGCCCCACCTCGGAATATAGCTACCCCTTGATTGATATCTACAGTTGAGTTGATCATTGCCCCACCTCGGAATATAGCTACCCCTTGATTGATATCTACAGTTGAGTTGATCATTGCCCCACCTCGGAATATAGCTACCCCTTGATTGATATCTACAGTTGAGTTGATCATTGCCCCACCTCGGAATATAGCTACCCCTTGATTGATATCTACAGTTGAGTTGATCATTGCCCCACCTCGGAATATAGCTACCCCATGATTGATATCTACAGTTGAGTTGATCATTCGCCCACCACGGAAAATAGCTACCCCTGATTGATATCTACAGTTGAGTTGATCATTGCCCCACCTCTGAATATAGCTACCCCTTGATTGATGTCTACAGTTGAGTTGATCATTGCCCCACCTCGGAATATAGCTACCCCTTGATTGATATCTACAGTTGAGTTGATCATTGCCCCACCTCGGAATATAGCTACCCCTTGATTGATATCTACAGTTGAGTTGATCATTGCCCCACCTCGGAATATAGCTACCCCTTGATTGATATCTACAGTTGAGTTGATCATTGCCCCACCTCGGAATATAGCTACCCCTTGATTGATATCTACAGTTGAGTTGATCATTGCCCCACCTCGGAATATAGCTACCCCTTGATTGATATCTACAGTTGAGTTGATCATTGCCCCACCTCGGAATATAGCTACCCCTTGATTGATATCTACAGTTGAGTTGATCATTGCCCCACCTCAGAATATAGCTACCCCTTGATTGATATCTACAGTTGAGTTGATCATTGCCCCACCTCGGAATATAGCTACCCCTTGATTGATATCTACAGTTGAGTTGATCATTGCCCCACCTTGGAATATAGCTACCCCTTGATTGATATCTACAGTAGAGTTGATCATTGCCCCACCTCGGAATATAGCTACCCTTGATTGATATCTACAGTTGAGTTGATCATTGCCCCACCTCGGAATATAGCTACCCTTGATTGATATCTACAGTTGAGTTGATCATTGCCCCACCTCGGAATATAGCTACCCTTGATTGATATCTACAGTTGAGTTGATCATTGCCCCACCTCGGAATATAGCTACCCCTTGATTGATATCTACAGTTGAGTTGATCATTGCCCCACCTCAGAATATAGCTACCCCTTGATTGATATCTACAGTTGAGTTGATCATTGCCCCACCTCGGAATATAGCTACCCCTTGATTGATATCTACAGTTGAGTTGATCATTGCCCCACCTCGGAATATAGCTACCCCATGATTGATATCTACAGTTGAGTTGATCATTGCCCCACCTCGGAATATAGCTACCCCTTGATTGATATCTACAGTTTAGTTGATCATTGCCCCACCTCGGAATATAGCTACCCCTTGATTGATATCTACAGTTGAGTTGATCATTGCCCCACCTCGGAATATAGCTACCCCCTGATTGATATCTACAGTTGAGTTGATCATTGCCCCACCTCGGAATATAGCTACCCCTTGATTGATATCTACAGTTGAGTTGATCATTGCCCCACCTCGGAATATAGCTACCCCTTGATTGATATCTACAGTTGAGTTGATCATTGCCCCACCTCTGAATATAGCTACCCCTTGATTGATATCTACAGTTGAGTTGATCATTGCCCCACCTCGGAATATAGCTACCCCTTGATTGATATCTACAGTTGAGTTGATCATTGCCCCACCTCGGAATATAGCTACCCCTTGATTGATATCTACAGTTGAGTTGATCATTGCCCCACCTCGGAATATAGCTACCCCTTGATTGATATCTACAGTTGAGTTGATCATTGCCCCACCTCGGAATATAGCTACCCCTTGATTGATATCTACAGTTGAGTTGATCATTGCCCCACCTCGGAATATAGCTACCCCTTGATTGATATCTACAGTTGAGTTGATCATTGCCCCACCTCGGAATATAGCTACCCCCTGATTGATATCTACAATTGAGTTGATCATTGCCCCACCTCGGAATATAGCTACCCCCTGATTGATATCTACAGTTGAGATGATCATTGCCCCACCTCGGAATATAGCTACCCCTTGATTGATGTCTACAGTTGAGTTGATCATTGCCCCACCTCGGAATATAGCTACCCCTTGATTGATATCTACAGTTGAGTTGATCATTGCCCCACCTCGGAATATAGCTACCCCTTGATTGATATCTACAGTTGAGTTGATCATTGCCCCACCTCGGAATATAGCTACCCCTTGATTGATGTCTACAGTTGAGTTGATCATTGCCCCACCTCGGAATATAGCTACCCCCTGATTGATATCTACAGTTGAGTTGATCATTGCCCCACCTCGGAATATAGCTACCCCTTGATTGATATCTACAGTTGAGTTGATCATTGCCCCACCTCGGAATATAGCTACCCCTTGATTGATATCTACAGTTGAGTTGATCATTGCCCCACCTCGGAATATAGCTACCCCTTGATTGATATCTACAGTTGAGTTGATCATTGCCCCACCTCGGAATATAGCTACCCCTGATTGATATCTACAGTTTAGTTGATCATTGCCCCACCTCGGAATATAGCTACACCTTGATCGATCTCTACAGTTGAGTTGATCATTGCCCCACCTCGGAATATAGCTACCCCTTGATTGATATCTACAGTTGAGTTGATCATTGCCCCACCTCGGAATATAGCTACCCCTTGATTGATATCTACAGTTGAGTTGATCATTGCCCCACCTCGGAATATAGCTACCCCTTGATTGATATCTACAGTTGAGTTGATCATTGCCCCACCTCGGAATATAGCTACCCCTTGATTGATATCTACAGTTGAGTTGATCATTGCCCCACCTCGGAATATAGCTACCCCATGATTGATATCTACAGTTGAGTTGATCATTGCCCCACCTCGGAACATAGCTACCCCTTGATTGATATCTACAGTTGAGTTGATCATTGCCCCACCTCGGAATATAGCTACCCCTTGATTGATATCTACAGTTGAGTTGATCATTGCCCCACCTCGGAATATAGCTACCCCTTGATTGATATCTACAGTTGAGTTGATCATTGCCCCACCTCGGAATATAGCTACCCCTTGATTGATATCTACAGTTGAGTTGATCATTGCCCCACCTCGGAATATAGCTACACCTTGATTGATATCTACAGTTGAGTTGATCATTGCCCCACCTCGGAATATAGCTACCCCTTGATTGATATCTACAGTTGAGTTGATCATTGCCCCACCTCGGAATATAGCTACCCCTTGATTGATATCTACAGTTGAGTTGATCATTGCCCCACCTCGGAATATAGCTACCCCTTGATTGATATCTACAGTTGAGTTGATCATTGCCCCACCTCGGAATATAGCTACCCCCTGATTGATATCTACAGTTGAGTTGATCATTGCCCCACCTCGGAATATAGCTACCCCTTGATTGATATCTACAGTTGAGTTGATCATTGCCCCACCTCGGAATATAGCTACCCCTTGATTGATATCTACAGTTGAGTTGATCTTTGCCCAACCTCGGAATATAGCTACCCTTGATTGATATCTACAGTTGAGTTGATCATTGCCCCACCTCGGAATATAGCTACCCCTTGATTGATATCTACAGTTGAGTTGATCATTGCCCCACCTCGGAATATAGCTACCCCTTGATTGATATCTACAGTTGAGTTGATCATTGCCCCACCTCGGAATATAGCTACCCCTTGATTGATATCTACAGTTGAGTTGATCATTGCCCCACCTCGGAATATAGCTACCCCTTGATTGATATCTACAGTTGAGTTGATCATTGCCCCACCTCGGAATATAGCTACCCCCTGATTGATATCTACAGTTGAGTTGATCATTGCCCCACCTCGGAATATAGCTACCCCTTGATTGATATCTACAGTTGAGTTGATCATTGCCCCACCTCGGAATATAGCTACCCCCTGATTGATATCTACAGTTGAGTTGATCATTGCCCCACCTCGGAATATAGCTACCCCTTGATTGATATCTACAGTTGAGTTGATCATTGCCCCACCTCGGAATATAGCTACCCCTTGATTGATATCTACAGTTGAGTTGATCATTGCCCCACCTCGGAATATAGCTACCCCCTGATTGATATCTACAGTTGAGTTGATCATTGCCCCACCTCGGAATATAGCTACCCCCTGATTGATATCTACAGTTGAGTTGATCATTGCCCCACCTCGGAATATAGCCACTCCTTGATTGATATCTACATCATACAAGATGTCCGCCACGCAGGGGCAGCGTCCACTAAGCAGATTTCCCACCTGCTGCTATAACACTCTTATATCGCATCAGAGCCAAAGTCCCTATTTATATGTAAATAACCGATGAGTAGAAGGAAGGAAGAGAAGGGGGGGGTAACTGAATGCAGAATACAAGACAATTACGAATAACTCCCATTTTACTTATGTTACGAGATAATGGGTAGAAGAACAATAGTTAATAATATTGGTTCTAAAACACTCAATAATCCTACTCATAATAATGGGAATATTATGAATTTTAGAATCCCCCCTCTATACCCCCACCATTCCATGTCCGATTTATGCCATTAACAAATATGATCTTCAATCTTTAGTGTTTCATGAAACGGGTAAATATCTATTGTTTTATAGATCAAATTAGCATTTTCGAAACAAGAACGTAAAATATTAATTGTTGACGCCATCGAAAAAGAATTTGCATGTACCTCGTATAATAAAAGACTTTTGAAAAGAATATTTGGTATTGTCCTCGGTATGAACAGGTTCATGACAAAACAGCTTATAGTTGATATGGCCTGAGTACGAGTGGGGGCTTTAACGGACCTAATTTTCGTCATCTCCTGTGAAGGATCAAAGGACGTTTGAGGAAATATTTCGAAAATCACGTCATGAGATATCAGCTCAATAGCTCTTAAGGGAAATCTGCTAGTAGCACACATCGCCTAAAACATGAACAGATATAAATTAAATGCATATTTAAATTACTATTTCTGAGGTGGAGGAAATTGTATATATATATATATATATATATATATATATATGTGTGTGTGTGTGTGATGGGTAAAATTAATCTTACCATTTAAACTAGTAAACGCTTGTGAGTCATTGTGAAACATGGACAGGAAAATATATATTTTTTTTGTAAATATTTCCATTCTCAGCTCTGCTGCTTTTTGTCTATTAGTTAGTTTAATGGGGGGCTCGGGTTAGCCATGTGAGTTAAAGCGTTGACCTTTATCTCACATGGTAAACCTAGAGTGGCGAGTTCGATTCTCGCCTGGGCAAATAGGAATTTATTTAGCGACGAACTCATTAAATAAAATCCTTAGGGTTATAACCCGTCCTCGTTAGTTATAGTAGCATAAAATGGACGTTAATAAATAAATAAATTACAGGTAAACTGATTTCAATCAGAAACTATAAAGTTAATTGCATTCCAATATAATTGAATTACCGACAGAAATATTCGTGTCATTGTCAAACGTTCTAGGATTGGAATTCATTCTGTTTCCACGATGCCTATTGTGTCACCTTTCTGAAAGCTTTGAATGACGAGAACAATGTGAATCAACTGTCGCTATGAAATGAGAATGAATATAATACAATGCCCTTAATTTGTTATGAATTGTAGGTTGTTAAAATATTTGTTTAATTATTTCCACGTTGGAAATCCTGTCCATTGTATAATGCATAGATAGCCAAGCCGGGACGAGAAAATGCAATTGCAACATAAACTGTGTTAAATAAGGACTAAGGTTTGGGGTAATGTGGTTGTGTATTATTTATACGTGTATTCTTTATTTTGCATTTTTGGACAATGCACTGATGGCCCACTTCAAAATATCAGTAAAATTCGGGTGACAATTATCTGCAAAATGCATGCACAGGAATATGAGCTGATATGCTCACCCATTATTCAGTGTCAACCCTAACATTATTTGTACATACGTTTTTATTGAACAATGCGTGGCCAATTATAACGATAATTATAAATCAACCCAATTATAAATATTAAATACATTAGACTGGAAATTATAAAAAGGAGCCCATCAGGTAGGAGGTGTGTCATACTCGGAAATATTTCCTCGGGCTGGAATGACTTGCAGATACCATTTAGGACATTAAACAAGTATAGAAGATGGAGATATGTTTTACAGATAACACAACATGAAAAAAACACAACTGTTAATATTAAAGTTAGAGAAAATTGCTCATCAGTTATTTTACATTTTTGCAATACAATGAAATTATCAGTAGAAGCGTTAATTGTGTTCTATGGCCCCTTTTAACCCATTCTATTGGTTTTGAGATATCCAGTTTTACTTTCCAATGAAATAATTTTCAATGAAGTCCATCGAAACATATTGTTTACGTAAAATAGGTCATATTTTGCCTACATCAGATGATTTTTATTTTATAACTTTCAACTATTTGTTTTTGCTTTGGCAATTTCTAAATGAGCAAGTTACTTTTCTGCATCTCTTAACAGTAGGTTCTGGACTACAATGTGAATCAGCTATACTCACAAAAATTCTAGGAATCTAAGAAAAAACAGTAATTTCATAAATGTGGCAAAAACTACTTTTAATACTTGATGCATCTAGAGGCATTTTGTTTGATTCCCACATGAACTATTCGTATTTATTTAGTGAGGAACTGACAAAAGAAACTCCGTTATTCCATCCAACGAAGAAAATTGTGGTAGCTTTAAAATAACCTGAACTAATTAGCCGTTCTTACATAAAGTGGACGTTAATAAATAGATTATCATATTTCATCATTCACAGTTTTCTCTGGATTCAGGTAATATTCAAATAAAATGTACATTAATATCGATCAAAGTTTTCTGTTGGGGTGGACGTCCCAATAAAACTATCACATGAACTTATTGACTTTTAACTCACATCATCCTCACAAATGTTTATTTTCATATTCATATCGAATGGTCCAAAAAAGTCGGACACGAAGCGGCTGCGTAAACTGAGCAGATTTCCCACGTGAATTCTTACAATAGATAAATCTACATACTGGTAATACTAAACACCACCCAAGTGAATATATACAAACGGTAATGAGAAATCATTCAGTCAATTTACATTTTAATGACCACTACAACAGAAAACGTGTGCATTGTAAACAAACAGGCCATTCAACCTGTCAGAGATGAATAGATGGTACAAAGTTTTGAGAGACGTATTTTAATTTATTGAGAGAGTAAAACGTCGTCAAGTAAACATATGATTAGTGGAGGGATATACATCCCACTACTAAATACTCCAGTTTCCAAACATACAAAGGATATGTTGTATCTTTGGAAACTCCACATTTTTCCTGACGTTAGGTTTTAGCAGATCTCCCTTCTCGAATTCTATAATAGATATATATATATATATATATATATATATGTGTGTGTGTGTGTTAAAGATCTAGTGGTCGAAATTATTGTTTAATCGGTATCAAACGCCATATGTAGTACTTTTATGTAACAAGAAAGATCAAGTCCGTTAACGGCTGCAATCGGAAAAGGGGGAGGGGGGGGTTTAGAGGGGGAGAATTTTGAAAATTCAAAATATCTCCGCTACTATAAGTCAAATCGAAAAATTGTACAAATTCAATCTTATTGCAAATTACATTTACTATAAATATTGTTATATACGTTTATTCTCTATCTTGAATATTAGCCGAGATAATTGAATTTTTATTAAATCCCGGCAGATAATGAACGAGTGACTTTCCCGCCAAAAGCTAGTTCGGCCGTTTCCTTAACTGCTCGGCTCTCGTGAAATTTCTCTATTGTAAAACATCAAGTGGGAAATCTGCTTAGTTTACGCAGCCCCTGCTTGACGGACTTTTTCTTGATCTGGCTAGATGTATATTCCAAAACTAATCATATGTTTACTTGAGCGGTTCAAAGGCACCACAGACCTTATAACAAGGACGTGAAATGGTGTTCATGAAACATTTCCTGACTTTCCTTGTGTATTTTCATGTGATTTTAGAGCCACGCGAGGCTGTATAGCAACTCGAACCTAGCGTAGCTGCTTTTAATAATTACACAGTAAGCTAAGGTATCGTACTATATAAATATTACTTCATCGTCGGTGAGGTTGTGCTTATAAAGGTATATCTTCTTATAATAATAGTTCTCATGTGACTCTATGAAATATTTAAAATACTCAGCTATTATAAAAAAAAAATTTAAAACCAGGGACAAACTCAAAAAAAGAAATAGAAGAAAAAAAACTTTATTAAAGAAATAAGTATGCTTGCTGACCGATGTTGAGTTGCTGACTACACAGCTAAATCATCAATCACATGACAAAAGGCTGCTGACCGACGGTGAGTTGCTGACTACACAGCTAAATCATCAATCACATGACAAAAGTCTGCTGCCTGACGGTGAGTTGCTGACTACACAGCTAAATCATCAATCACATGACAAAAGGCTGCTGACCGACGGTGAGTTGCTGACTACACAGCTAAATCATCAATCACATGACAAAAGGCTGCTGACCGACGGTGAGTTGCTGACTACACAGCTAAATCATCAATCACATGACGAAAGGCTGCTGACCGACGGTGAGTTGCTGACTACACAGCTAAATCATCAATCACATGACGAAAGGCGGCTGACCGACGGTGAGTTGCTGACTACACAGCTAAATCATCAATCACATGACGAAAGGCTGCTGACCGACGGTGAGTTGCTGACTACACAGCTAAATCATCAATCACATGACGAAAAGGCTGCTGACCGATGGTGAGTTGCTAACTAAAACAGCTAAATCATCAATCACATGACAAAAGGCTGCTGACCGACGGTGAGTTGCTGACTACACAGCTAAATCATCAATCACATGACAAAAGGCTGCTGACCGATGGTGAGTTGCTGACTACACAGCTAAATCATCAATCACATGACAAAAGGCTGCTGACCGATGGTGAGTTGCTGACTACACAGCTAAATCATCAATCACATGACAAAAGGCTGCTGACCGACGGTGAGTTGCTGACTACACAGCTAAATCATCAATCACATGACAAAAGGCTGCTGACCGACGGTGAGTTGCTGACTACACAGCTAAATCATCAATCACATGACGAAAGGCTGCTGACCGACGGTGAGTTGCTGACTACACAGCTAAATCATCAATCACATGACAAAAGGCTGCTGACCGACGGTGAGTTGCTGACTACACAGCTAAATCATCAATCACATGACAAAAGGCTGCTGACCGACGGTGAGTTTCTGACTACACAGCTAAATCATCAATCACATTAAAAAAAGGCTGCTGACCGACGGTGAATTGCTGACTACACAGCTAAATCATGAATCACATGACAAAAGGCTGCTGACCGATGGAGAGTTGCTGACTACACAGCTAAAATCATCAATCACATGACGAAAAAGGGCTGCTGACCGACGGTGAGTTTGCTGACTACACAGCTAAATCATCAATCACATGACAAAAGGCTGCTGACCCGACGGTGAGTTGCTGACTACACAGCTAAATCATCAATCACATGACGAAAGGCTGCTGACTTGACGGTGAGTTGCTGACTACACAGCTAAATCATCAATCACATGACAAAAAGCTGCTGACCGACGGTGAGTTGCTGACTACACAGCTAAATCATCAATCACATGACGAAAGGCTGCTGACCGACGGTGAGTTGCTGACTACACAGCTAAATCATCAATCACATGACGAAAGGCTGCTGACTGACGGTGAGTTGCTGACTACACAGCTAAATCATCAATCACATGACAAAAGACTGCTGACTGACGGTGAGTTGCTGACTACACAGCTAAATCATCAATCACATGACGAAAGGCTGCTGACCGACGGTGTGTTGCTGACTACACAGCTAAATCATCATCACATGACAAAAGGCTGCTGACCGACGGTAAGTTTCTGACTACACAAGCTAAATCATCAATCACATGACAAAAGGCTGCTGACCGACGGTGAGTTGCTGACTACACAGCTAAATCATCAATCACATGACGAAAGGCTGCGGACCGACGGTGAGTTTTCTGACTACACAGCTAAATCAACAATCACATGACAAAAGGCTGCTGACCGAAGGTGAGTTGCTGACTACACAGCTAAATCATCAATCACATGACAAAAGGCTGCTGACCGATGGTGAGTTGCTGACTACACAGCTAAATCATCAATCACATGACGAAAGGCTGCTGACCGACGGTGAGTTGCTGACTACACAGCTAAATCATCAATCACATGACAAAAGGCTGCTGACCGACGGTGAGTTGCTGACTACACAGCTAAATCATCAATCACATGTCAAAAGGCTGCTGCCGGACGGTGAGTTGGTGACTCCACCGCTAAAATCATCAATCACATGACAAAAGGCTGCTGACCGACGGTGAGTTGCTGACTACACAGCTAAATCATCAATCACATGACAAAAGGCTGCTGACCGACGGTGAGTTGCTGACTACACAGCTAAATCATCAATCACATGACAAAAGGCTGCTGACCGACGGTGAGTTGCTGACTACACAGCTAAATCATCAATCACATGACAAAAGGCTGCTGGACCGACGGAGAGTTGCTGACTACACAGCTAAAAATCATCAATCACATGACGAAAGGCTGCTGACTGACGGTGAGTTGCTGACTACACAGCTAAATCATCAATCACATGACAAAAGGCTGATGACCGACCGGTGAGTTTGCTGACTACACAGCTAAATCATCAATCACATGACAAAAGGCTGCTGACCGACGGTGAGTTGCTGACTACACAGCTAAATCATCAATCACATGACAAAAGGCTGCTGACCGACGGTGAGTTGCTGACTACACAGCTAAATCATCAATCACATGACAAAAGGCTGCTGACCGACGGTGAGTTGCTGACTACACAGCTAAATCATCAATCACATGACAAAAGGCTGCTGACCGACGGTGAGTTGCTGACTACACAGCTAAATCATCAATCACATGACGAAAGGCTGCTGACTGACGGTGAGTTGCTGACTACACAGCTAAATCATCAATCACATGACAAAAGACTGCTGACTGACGGTGAGTTGCTGACTACGCAGCTAAATCATCAATCACATGACAAAAGGCTGCTGACTGGACGGTGAGTTGCTGACTACACAGCTAAATCATCAATCACATGACGAAAGGCTGCTGACCGACGGTGTGTTGCTGACTACACAGCTAAATCATCAATCACATGACAAAAGGCTGCTGACCGACGGTGAGTTTCTTACAACACAGCTAAATCATCAATCACATGACAAAAGGCTGCTGACCGAAGGAGAGTTGCTGACTACACAGCTAAATCATCAATCACATGACAAAAGGCTGCTGACCGATGGAGAGTTGCTGACTACACAGCTAAATCATCAATCACATGACTAAAGGCTGCTGACCGACGGTGTGTTGCTGACTACACAGCTAAATCATGAATCACATGACAAAAGGCTGCTGACCGATGGAGAGTTGCTGACTACACAGCTAAATCATCAATCACATGACAAAAGGCTGCTGACCGACGGTGTGATGCAGACTACACAGCTAAATCATCAATCACATGACGAAAGGCTGCTGACAGACGGTGTGTTGCTGACTACCCAGCTAAATCATCAATCACATGGACAAAAGGCTGCTGACCGACGGTGAGTTTTCTGACTACACAGCTAAATCATCAATCACATGACAAAAGGGCTGCTGACCGACGGTGAGTTGCTGACTACACAGCTAAATATCATCAATCACATGACGAAAGGCTGCTGACCGACGGTGAGTTGCTGACTACACAGCTAAATCATCAATCACATGACAAAAGGCTGCTGAGCGTAGGTGAGTAGATGACTACACAGCTAAATCATCAATCACATGACAAATGGCTGCTGACCGACGGTTAGTTGCTGACTACACAGCTAAATCATCAATCACATGACGACAGGATGCTGACTGACGGTGAGTTGCTGACTACACAGCTAAATCATCAATCACATGACAAAAGGCTGCTGACCGACGGTGAGTTGCTGACTACACAGCTAAATCATCAATCACATGACGAAAGGCTGCTGACCGACGGTGAGTTGCTGACTACACAGCTAAATCATCAATCACATGACAAAAGGCTGCTGACTGACGGTGAGTTTGCTGACTACACAGCTAAAATCATCAATCACATGACAAAAGACTGCTGACTGACGGTGAGTTGCTGACTACTCAGCTACAACATCAATCACATGACGAAAGGCTGCTGACCGACGGTGAGTTGCTAACTACACAGCTAAATCATCAATCATATCTCATTAAAATAAATAAAAAGTCCGTCACGCAGGGGCTGCGTAAACTAAGCAGATTTCCCTCGTGAAGTTTAGTGATAGATAAATATACATACTGGTAACATAACAACACCGTGAATAAATTCAAACGGAAATAAGAAATGTTTCCCTTAAGGGAAATCTGCTAAAATAAAACTATAGGTAAATGTTAATGAAATAAAAGTAATGTTTTCGACGAAAATTAAATAAAAAAATATATGTATATTTTAAATCAATAATAATTTAAAACTATATATAAATATATTATGATGGTGGAGCTAAGCTTGGATGGATTTGTCAAATAAAGTCTGTGGTGCCATAGTTCATGATGGTACATATACACAGTTGTGTTATCTTGGACTAGGCTAAATCCAACAGTTACTTTTCAAACAAAAAAAAAAACTTATACACATTTGTATTCTATGTTTTTTTTTTATCAAATTCTTGCGAGAGGGGTGGCCCCCTATGTCTACTTTACAGCTGGATAAATCATCTGAAATAGAAATAGATATATATCTTATTTGCTTGACAGGATTTTTCCTCAAGAAAGGGTTAATCTTATAAACTATTTTTTAGTAATAAGGTTTAAATTTGAAATAAAATAAATAACGAATTATTTAAAAAAAATTAAAAATATACTTGTATATATGCATACTTAACTACACTTGTTAGTAAATTATTACAAAGCAGAGTAATGAGACTATAAATTCAAATGAAGACCCCAGGCAAAGAACATTCTAAGCCACTTTTTCTTACTTTTGAGTACAATTGAAAATTAGTCTTTGAAACGTCATATGAAAATTGAGAATTGATATTTATTGAACAATAATTTTTTTTTTGTACTGATCAAATAGATTTAAATTCGAAATAAAACTGTTCAATCTCCATTTTTGGTTATATTTATTAAAAAAATAAATAAATCAAACATAATGTCATAAAAAACAGTTAAAAAACAGTCTAAGTCAGTTGAAACATGGAAATAACATTCTATGTTCATGCATAGGAAATTGGGAATTTATAAACTTTACATAAGAACACATTAAAAAAGTCGAAGAATATAAGTAAATATTTATTATTATAAAAGAATAAGTGAATATTTAAGATTATTGAACACATTTCTGTAGAATTCGTATGATACTGGATTATTTGGATATAATTCAGAATACATTTTATAAAGTTTATTAATGTTTAGATCTTCAGAGAGGTACACTTTACTGGTTTTTTTTAAACTGTAGTGCGATTTTCATCCCTTTAAAGAAGGGTTCTTTTGGTTTCGAATGTTTTCTGTTTTTGTGTTTGCCTCGTTGATCAACTGGAGCTCCAGTGGTATTCATAGATATTTTAATCGTATTAATTGTTTGGTTTGTAATTCCATGCAATGATTTGAATGCTTTTTGACAGACAGTGATTTTATTGACTTTCCCATCTGTCAAAATCCTTACCTTGTATTAGTAAGAGAATTCTTTAAGAGAAGTAGAATCCTCTTCATTCACTTGAGGCCTACGCTGTTTGATCGGTAAAACACTAATAAATCCGGTTAAATGTTCCATTTGTTTTTGTAGTCCGCCATTAGATTAAATTGTTTCAATAGTTCGTCTCTTTCCTTTTCTTTGGTTGTTTCAATGCATTTAAAGCGCTTACAATTACACAGATCACGAGGCATGTGTAACATGGCACGGATTCTCTTCGTTGCGTCTGATATTCTTCCATATTTCCTCTTTGTTGGAGCCATTGCAGTAATATTTTCGTCGTTATCACTCATTTTGTTCACTATCCACTATTAATAATAAGTTAAAATTCAATGAATTGACTTAAACAACCCACAATCACTGACAACAAAGTATGTAAAGCTGAGAGGTCATGTTAAACATAGAATGTTATTTCAAAGTAACTTGAACAGCTGATAGTGACATAGAATATTCTTCCACTGTAAATCAATCAGCTGGTTGAACATAGAATGATATTTCCCTGTATATGATTTTTTCCAGCTTTAATAACAGTGACACAGAAAGTTCTTTCCCCTTGATGAATAGACTAGGTTGTTGTACTCGGCCTTAGCTACTAGATAGCGCGAAAACCTCATTTTTGAAAAAAAAATGACTTAGAATGTTCTTTGCCTGTGGTCTTCAAATAATTAAAATAAAATAGTAAATTAAATATAAGCCCTTCTACCTTCAAAATTTAGTCTAATGAAAATATATCTTTTCCAAGATCAATAAGTTATGCAATATTAATATGGACATGATATTAATGTAAAAATAATGAACGATAAATGTGTAAGACTGCTATAAAATACATTTTAAAAAATAAATAAGAAATGCTATGTAAAATCATTCATTAAAAACAAACGAACAGCATTTGAAGATATTCATCAGATGCACATATATCATTGCTAATTTACGTTTGTCATTGCTGCTGAGTTCATATGCAATGTTGGTAAATAATAATAGATTCAGATCAAATTTCTGAACAAACTTAACACAGATGTTTTCTGATTAAATAAATGATGGAGAGAATGTGTCAAGAAAAGGACCTAAAGAAAAATGTAGTGGAGAAAAATAAGGCCAAATATCACATAATAATGAATAATGATCACTGTTTTCCTCCAATCTGGAAAGGCAAAAGAAAAGTAGAGAATCCAACTCTTTAAATTTTCAATTTTAATATCAATGACAAATGGACATCTTATAAGGAAAGAATAGGTTGCTAAGTTGTGAAATTTAAAGTAAAAAAGGTACAGAATTTTCGGTAAAGTGATAAAAGATTTTATTATTCCTCTGTATCATCTGATATTTTGACATCTTTTTTATTTTTCCCTTCAAGTTTTTCTTATATTATTTGAACAAATTTTATTCCACTATTTTTTAACTATTTTGTTTTAGCAGATTTCCCTTATAGGAAATCTGCTTTTAAGGTCGTACTCATGAGACGATTTTCGAAAATTTCTTCAAATGTCCATCAATCCTACCACGGAGTTGATGAAAATGGGGTCCGTTCAAAATTATATATATTTCGAAAATTCTTAATATCTCCTTTATTATGAATCGGATCGAAACCTAGTATAAAACCAATCTTATTGCAAATGTAATGTTCTATAAATGTTGTTATGTACGTTTTTTCACTATATCCATTATTAACCGAGATATTTGCATTTGTTAGTATTCGGCTTTCAGTAAACCCCCACTCCTACTCATCTTATATTAACAATATGCTATTAGGTTATGAAGCACTTTATTTGAAGTCTATATACCAAATATTATTATTATTGAACAATTACGTTTTGAGGTAAATGGAAATACGTGACGCACGAGGGAAATCTGCTTAGTTTATGCAGCCCCTGCGTGACGGACTTTTATTCAGTTTTCAGCGTACTCATGTCATATTAACAATATGCTGTTGTGCCATGGACCACTTTATTCTTAGCTTAAATAGCAAATATTGTTTTCATTGACTTTTACTATATGTGCTACTCACAAATATGTTGTATGATGACGTCATTATGTAAGATGTTACGTTCTTGCTTTGAAAATCTCCATTTCAGCTATACCGCACTCGATATCTAATTGTTTCATTCAACACTAAATATAGTATTACTTCATCGCTGAAATCTGTGGGGGGGGGGATTAGAGAGGGAGGGATTTGACTAGTCTACCGTTACTATGAGACTGATCGAAAAATGAAGAAGATGAAGAACATTCATAGTACATTTTCTCTTAATTCAATTATTAAGCGAGATTTGAGTACTTTCTTATTCACTGGTAGGTCATGCCTGCGCGTGGGAAATCTTAGTTTACGAAGCTGCAGTGTGAAAGACTTTTAGAAGATTTCCCTTAAGGGAATATTTATAAATTTCCCATTGAGGTTGTACTAATAACTCAATTTTCGAAATTTTTCTTCAAATGTCCAACGATCCTACCAGATGTAGATGACGAAAATGAGGTAAGTTCAAACGTATATTATATATATATATATATATATATATATATATATATATATATATATATATATATATATATATACACATATATCTATTATATATATGTGTATTTATATTATTTGTCTGTTACCGCTCTAGCGGTCGCAATTTTTATTTGATCGTTATCAAACTCGATATTTAGACGTAAAAAGAAAGATCAATACATAGTACATAGTTCTCAATAAAATTAATATGTTAGATTCTGATATGTTTCAGTTATTGTTTACCTTTCCGGTGAGCCGTTGGCAGAGTTATTTGTTTACATTTGTGACGCTTACCACCGGAAGGGGAAGATTTCTTATTACCGTTTGTCTTAATATTCACGGTGGTGTTGTTAGCAATATGTAGGTGTATCTTATTAAACCTCACGAGGGAAATCTGCTTAGTTTACGCAGTCCCTGCGTGACTTGTACTTTTTGTAAATTGTACTTACTAAAATTGCTGTTTTATATACGTTTTTGTTTCTCTAATGTCAATATTAACGGATATATTTGCGATTTGTTTGGTTTTTATTTGGCTGCTTCTGCAAAAATGATTCGGCAGCTATCCACCAGACATCTCATTTCTGGCTCAAATTTCAAGCCACGCCATCTATGCATTGACTTATTTTTTTGGAGGCGACATGGAGGAAATATGTGTGAGATTATACTCACAAAGAATAACGGTCCACAACATGTAGTATTTGGCACTATTTTCAAGTCCTCCAATAATAAAGTTAGCATAAATTAATTTGATTTTCTGATTAGGATCGTTAACATTGAACTTTTATGATCGTTTTAGAAATTAAATATACAGGAATATCGTCGGGAATAGTATTTTAAAAAATGGGGAAAGCTATATTTTACAAGTGAATGGTAAAATCAGTGATTAGATAGTCGTGTATTCGAGTAACTCTGTATGTTAAATTTGTTACGTTTAAACAAACGTGAATAACGATCCGTTTTAACGTTGGGCGATTGTATTCAAAACTATAGTTATATGCATGAGAAGTAATGCAGGGAACTCATTGCGAAGGCGTTACCTCATGTCAAAATGACTCATGAAGTTTAAGTGCTTGTTTGGTTCCTGTATATTGCCATAACATCCTTCATTATATGCATCATTATAATCAAATACATATAACAAATACTTTAAGTTCTTAGCGTATCTTTCTAAAGGTAAATCAGCTATTGAGGTCGTAATCATGATGTGAATTTCGAAAAATGTCTTCAAATGTCCATCGATCCTACCCAAGAGTTCAAAATTGTGTGTGTATATATTGTATATATATGTATGTCTGTTGTCGCACTAACCGTCTCAAATTTAGTTTTACAAGTCGATAATTAAACGTTTTATGCAAAACTATAAACAAAGATCGTTAATGGCTGAAATCTGACCAGTAAGAGGGGGAATTTTGGAAATTCCTAATATCTCTGTTATTATGCGGCATACCTAAATATTGTATGAAACCAATCTTATTGCAAATTTAGTACTCTATAATTATTGTTAAGTTCGTTTTATCATTATTGTGATTATTAGGCGAGATAGTTGCCTTTTTTTAGTTTTCGAAATTCAGTAAACCCCCGCCCCTACTCATGTTCCCTTAACAATAAGCTGTCATCATGAACCAGTTTTCTTGATGCCAAAATACCAAATATTGTTCTCATCGAACTTATAAGTTTTGAGATAAATGGAAATACGTGACGCAAGTGGGAAAATCTGCTTAGTTAAAGCACCTCTTGAGAGACGGACTTTTTTATTATCATTTTATTTTAGTTTGCAGACAGTGTAACGTTATTATGGATATTAGAATTTATAGCATTAAAATAATAAATGTTTGACTTGGGATAATTCTTCTTAATAAGGCTCCAATGAGCAGTATCTTGAAGATGATAGCGGAAATTCGGTGTAGGAGAAAGGTAGTTGGTGAGAGGGGGGCGTAGGAGAGAAATTAGGTGTATCGACAAGATGGTGCTTGACCTATATTCCTAGGACAACATTTGTATTCCTAGCCTCTGTTCCCTATCTAATGTCAAACCTTTCATCAACACACACCCTTATATATATATATATGCGTAAACATATTTACATTTATCTCAAAAAGTAAATGCTCAATGAGAACAATATTTGGAATTTGTGCTACAAATAGAGTGGTTCATAATATATCAGCTTATTGTTAATATGACACGGGTAGTAGTTGGGGTTTACCAAAGGCCGAAAACTATGTTTATTTGATCTATACCGTACTCGTTATTCAAACTTTTCTGTCAACACTTAGGATCGTATTTGTCATTGGCTGAAATCGGGCAAGTGGGTGGGGGATTCGAAAATTGAAAATAAAACCTTTGTTATGATCATAGAATGTTATAGAACCGATCTAGATAAACTATCGATGCTCTACAGATGTTATTGTATGCATTTTGTCGTTGTTTAAATACTAATCGAGTTACTCGTACCTACTTGTTTACTCTCTACATATCAATGTTATGTTGATCGATATCAACCTCGATAAATCGATATATGTAAAAAGAAATATCAAGTTCATTACGACAAAATCGGACCAGGATCTCTCTCTCTCTCTCTCTCTCTCTCTCTCTCTCTCTCTCTCTCTCTCTCTCTCTCTCTCTCTCTCTCTCTCTCTCTCTCTCGATGTGTTGATGACGTCATCATTTAGGATTTTTCGTTTTTTAGTCTAAAATGTTTATTTGATTTCTACCCTACTCGCGTTATTCCTTATTTATTTTCCTTTTCCTATTTTGACCTTTGCCTCAGAGATGCTTTGCTTGATAGAAGACAAGTGTTGGGGCAAGGGCAACCTGGCGGATGAACAAATTCTTAAGGATTCCTATTAATATAAAACAATAATATCAGACGTTTCGAATTTAACGTTTAATGTTCGTATTAAATGGAGCCACGTATATGTAGACACACAATATAATTTTCACGTTCAGAATATTAGAAGAATGGTTTCAGAATATGGTCCAAAGACAGAGAATGAGCCAAGCTCAGTATCAAATGGGTCTATTTTCCTAGAGGATTACAGTGAGCTGGTGAACAAAGTGATTAAGGGACACCTAAGAAAAATACACTTCTATCGGCAAATATTGTCGATGAAATGAAGTCGGTAGGTAGCTGGGTCAAACCACGTAGAAGCCCAAACAAACCACAACAGGAAGTTAAATTTCCTTGTTATCTATAAGGTCTTCTCAAGGAGTCCAATAATTTACTTATTTTTTTTTTTCAACAGTGCTCTAGTTGATTTTCTTTGACCGTAAAGTAACACATGAAATGAATATATTAATTCACATTAAATATTACAATCCCGTATAACACATACTAGAATGATACAAAGTAGTCCTACTATGACGCTTTGAAAGAAACAAGTATAATCCGAAAAATAAAGTTATTTTGAAGGGAAAACTGAAATAGCCAAATAATGGGTTACCTTGCAACGAGAAATGTTAGTTAACAATCCAATATGAGAGCACGGCATATTTAAAAATGATAAAGATGAAGATTTTGTTTTAGTAAACAATAAACAGTTAATTGTTGAATTCATTGTGATATTTCAATTTCAATTATTATAAAATAGAAAAAAGTCAGAGAATAAAAATATTTATATATATATATATATATATATATATATATATATATATATATATATATATATATTTATATATATATAAATATATAAAAGAATATGCTACAATATAACGTCATATGATTAAATTTTGTGCTTATTAAGTTTACAAAATTCATTATGACAAGGTCAATTGATAAGGCTACGATAATAGAGCATTTACTCCAACTTAGGAATGCCGGAACTGAAACTGTTAACTCATGATACGTTCATTGAAATTTACAAGAGGAATTCCTCTTCATGTTTCACTCTCGTTACATTTGGGAAAAGATATACCACCTGCGGAGCTGTAGCGTGAGACCACCACATCACTCTATCCAACGGGGATAAAGAACGGTTTGCTAAGATTCAAAAAGAAAACATATAAAAACACCACGGCATTTAAATTAAGGTAACCTTAAATTAGATATTGAACATAATTACTGATTATCTGTTTAAATAAAACCCTAAAATTTGCCTGATTTTCAATTTAAAATCGGTTAGGATCAGACAATCTTAAGGGAAATCTGCTATTAAGGTTATACCCATAACACAACTTTCAAAAGATTTCCTCAAATGTCCATTGATCCTACCTAGTAGATGACAAAAATGAGGTCCGTTAAAGTTATATATATATATATATATATATATATATATATATATATATATATATATATAAAATTGTAACCTCTGTCTGTACATTGATTTTCTTCTCGATTTCACGATAACTTTTCGTTTCACATGTCATAGACACCATAACTGCATTTTGTTTCTTTGGTGTAAGTTTGTATGTTTATTTGCTTGTTTGTTTGTTTGTTACTTTTCACGCATAAACGGCTGAACCGAATTTTATGAAACTTGGTATGTATATTACTACTAACCCGACTTAAGGTTATAATAACTTCGACTTTAGGCTATATTAATATTCTCTGAGACGAACAAGATTGGGGGTTATAAGGGAGGCCATAAATTAAAAATAGCGATATTTCGTTTAGCATTGCTTTTTCGGCAAATATGCACATAACAATAGTTGTTTATATTGTTATTTAGTGTACCTTTTGTTATTTAGATATTCGTCATATACGGAAGTATAAATGCGTTATACGCTAAAAATGATAGCGGGAGTCAAAAGTTTTATTTGGCACAAAAGACTCAACCGAACTAAATAAAACTAGGTATGTGTATTAGCAATAACGCCTTCATAATCTTAACCTTCCACTGGTAACACTATTTTGTTACCTTAGAATCGTAACACGAGGTGACTCGTCACCCCAAGTGATTATTTAATCAATAAAGGAGATTAATGTTAACACAATGATTTATTTACATTTTGACATTTATATTAAATTATTATTAATGCAATCGACAACTGAAAAATGAAAAATAGATTGAAATTCACTACTTGAAGCAGCTGCTACACACTTACTTGTGATGCTCGCTGCACGTAGGTTTTCCGCATTTCCTACAGCATTTACTCGTGTGCATAGATGTAATTTTCACGACGAATACATATTTCCAGGTTTGTAAATTGAACATTTCTTTCAACTAGAAATAAGTAAGTTTAGGGCAAGTTCAGATGTGATGTTTGAATAGGGTTTTACTCGAGGGATTTTTACATTATTATGGGCTTGTGTTCTGGTTGGTTTGGTGGTTTCAATGACCATACATGACCATTTTTACCTTTTACAGTGTCCGAAGACGATGACGTTTCTACCTCCACTCCTGAAGAGTATCCTTTTATTATGTCATCAACATCACTTTCTTTCTGTAGGATATCTTCTTCCCCACTTGAATCATCTCCAGAATTGGCATTGCTTTCATCCTCTAGACACTCTTTCACAAATGCGGCAACATTTGGGTCATTGACATTGCAGGAATTAAATGTTAAAAAAATTCTTCAACTGAGAAAGGTAACAGGGGTTACTAGTCACCCCAAGCACGTGATAAATCAAGTAAACAGTCTCTGACACGGGGGCCAACACTCTCAATCGAACAATCCTAACGTGAAGTGAGATTAGCAAGTAACTAAGGTTTCCCTACCACGTCAACTAACAAAACATAAAAAAATAAATCTACTTGGGGTGACGCATCCCCCTGTTACCATCGAAAGGTTAAGACATACCTACATTACTAGGGACTGGCAGGAGTGGGGGTTGTAAGGGAGGCCAGAAATTAAAAAAAGTCCGTCACGCAGGGGCTGCGTAAACTAAGCAGATTTCCCATGTGAAGTTTTACAATAGGGAAATCTGCATACTGCTAACACAATACCACCGTGATTAAATACAAACGGTAATAAAAAATCGTTCAGTTAATTAAAACAAATTCCCAACTGAAACGGCTTCTGAATTGTAAGAATAATTTATATTTTAATAACTCAAATTTTAGTAGTCCAAGAACTAAAGAAGGGGGGGGGGTGTGATCAGAACGTATTTGCATAAATCTCACAAAGTAACGAAGGTAAGGTAAGGTTGGAAACGACAGGTAAGGTTAGAAGAAGCTTCCACCTGAGCCGAGTACTGGCGGAAATGGCCGACGTAATCCGAACTATAAACGACCACAGACTTCATAAAAATGCAAATATCTCGGTTAATATTCAAGATAGAGAATAAATGTATATATTAATATTTATAGTAATTTAATTTGCAATAAGATTGATTCTGTACAATGTTTCGATCCGACGTATATTAACGGAGATATTTTGAATTTTCGAAAATCCTCTCCTCTAAACCCTCCCTCTCCCACTGGTCCGATTTCAGCCGTTAACGAACTTAATCTTTCCTTTTACGTAAAACGACTAAATATCGAGTTTGATACCGATCAAACAAAAATTGCGACCGCTAGAGTGGTAACAGACACAGATATATATATATATATATATATATATATATATATATATATATATATACAGTTTTGAACGGGCTTCATTTTCATCATCTACTAGGTAGGATCAATGGACATTTGAAGAAAAATTTCGAAAATTCCGTCATGAGTACAACCTCAATAGCTGATTTCCCCTAAGGGAAATCTGCTGATAGCGGTATTTCGTTTCGTTTTGCATTTTCGTCAAATGTGCACATAACAAAAGTTGTTTGGGGGCTCAGGTTAGCCATGCGAGTTAAAGCGTTGACCTTTATCTCACAAGGTAAACCTAGAGTGACGAGTTCGATTCTCGTCTGGGCAAAGGAAATTATTTAGTGACGAAATTCATTAAATAACGTCCTAAAATCCCACCCTGGCTAGAAAAGGGTGGTAACCTGTAGATAGCCCGTCCCGATTAGCCTAAGTTGCAAAAAGTGGACGTTAATAAATAAATAAAAGTTGTTTACTTTGTTATTTAAAGTAACTTTTGTTATGTACAATTTTGTGATATAACAGGAGCCAACATTTTTATTGGGCACCAACGATTAAAGCGAAACTCTGTATGTGAATAAAGATTAATTCTTCCATGATTATAAGCTATATTAAAATTTTTAGGTTTGAACGGGAGTTAAATTAAATTAAAAGGAGGCCTGAAATAAAAATCCACGATATTTCATTTTTTATTTGTTTAAGGCAAACGTAAACTTAACAAATGTTGTTTACTTTGTCATTTAGGGTAACTTTTGTTTTATACATGTTTTCGGTAACAATGTATGAAGCAAGTAATTTGCGTAGAAATATTGATATGCTTAACAATTCTTTCCAATATGAACTACAGGCATTTATGTAAATCAACGTTGATAACACTCAACTAGGAGCGGAAGTTGTCAGTAGGCTAGTAACAGTTATTTATATTACCTAATTTCCTAAGAAATGTATTTCTCTTCTACTAGCATTTACTATTATGCATCCAATGTTATGCTCGGTTTGGCATTTGACAGGAAATAAGTACACTATAGATGAATTTCATTATAATAAATGCTATCCATGATTATGATCTGAGTTATTCAAGGTGTGTCAAATATGAGAGATTGATTAGGGACTAATTTTCATTTATTCTTCAAAACTAAAATTTCTATTCTATAAGTCCCCTACCAGACTTACGGGAAAACCATTAGCCCAGACGGGAAGTGTAGTTGTACACGTTGTAGCCATGCCAAATAAAAAATAACATCAACATTTAGACACTAATGATTCCCGAGCGAAGCCCTAGCTACCTTAGCTAGTATATATATATATATATATATATATATATATATATATATATATATATATATATATTTATATTAAGTAAGTGGAGTAAAGTGTTTTCAAATTTTCTTATTTATATAATACCTAGAACTATCATATAAGTCTAAAAACATTTCATTTGTCATAATAGGTCTATATAAAACAAATTTTAATGAGTAAATATAAACTTTAGTGAATAAAATTGGTCTCATGAAATAGCATTTAGTGTATATCATGATTGTATTACTCTATGACAGAAGTTTGTATGAGTTAATTTAAATATCAAAATAAACAAATTCTGGTATGTGTACTTTTGGCGTAAAACAAATATGGGACGAATGATGACTATTTTTCATTTCACGCCCAATTGACAACTGCTCGCCCTTATGAAAATCGATATAGCTTATTTTCATGGAGGAGTGGGCGCTAATTCAAATAGAGAGTTCTGTTTAGTTCGCGTAATAAAATTGATGTCTCCCGCTATAGTTTTTAGCGTATACCTCGTTAATGCGAAAAGAAAGTTACACTAAATAACAAAATAAACAGCTTCTGCTTTGTGCATGTTTGCCGAAAAACAAAAAGGAAACGAAATATCCCGATTTTTCATTTCTTGTTTCCATTATAATCCCCTCCTTCCAAAAAAAAAAAAAAAAAAAAAAAAAAAAAAAGGAAAAAATTCGTTCTGATAGAGGTTACAATTTTATATATATGTATATATATATATATATATATATATTTATATATATGTGTATATATATATATATATATATATTATATATATTATATATATATGTATATATATATATATATATATATATAGAGAGAGAGAGAGAGAGAGAGAGAGAGTGTGAGATTAAAAATATATTTTTTCAAGTTTTAGTTTATATGCAATCTTGATAAAAATTAAAGGTTCTCTTATCAAAAATTGGATGAAATATTTCCAAGCTTCCTAAGTAGTTTACTATTTGACATAATTAGCAGAAATAGATTATATAAAAACTAAATTTCCCGTTATTAATATAATATGCTATATAATACTTGTGAAATTATAGAAAATTATAATAAATCAAGGGAAATGGTTCCTGAAGGCTGAATACAAGGAATTACGTATATACCTCTCTAAATCTCCAACCCCATTACTCCGATTGAAAAAGATGATTTGAAAATTGCCATCGCTAAACTAAAATTTATATTCAATTAGTCCCCTTCCGTTACCTTGCCCTGATGAACAAGAAGGGAAGTGTAATTATTGAAGCCTTGTTATAAAAATACCGTAGTCGACAATTATAGATATAATATTCATTATATAATTTTAAACAGGCATCATTTTCATCATCTACTACGTAGGGTCGGTGGACATTTAAGGAGGTTATAATTCAAAATCGCGTCATGAGTACAACTTCAATAGGTGACTTTCTTTAAGGGAAAACTGTTAATAAATTAACTAGAGATTTTCAAAGACCTATCGGGGTATGAGAAAAAAATGGCGACCCCTAAACATTTCTATATTGAGAAGTATTGGAGGTTTGAATAAATGTCAAAGAATAATATATATCGTTTAAAAAGAAAATATTGTGATTTCACGTTCGCTCAGCATTACTATATGTAAGTGTAAATACCGAACGAAATAAGAATATTGATGTGATTATAGGGTCCTTAATGCATCAAATCTTTCTAAACATTTATTTTTTATATGTTGTGTTATAAAAATTGAGAGAAAGAAAAGGTCCTCTTGAAGAAGGATTATAAATAATGGACTTGTTTAAGGGTGTGGTGACGAGGGCTAAGATAAAAGGCGGGGAGGGGGTGAGTTTTTAGCGGGCGGTGAGGTTATTCCTGTTGGTAATTATAACCTTGATGGAAGGTTAATGAAGATGGACGAGCCCGGAACTGTTTATCTCCTTCTCGAGAAGCCTCGATTAATGTTTCCTGATTACTTTTGGAGCAGACCCTGGATTAGTATTTCTCTCGCCTTCAGGTCACTCCCAATCAAACCCTAATCCTGTGCTAAATCAATGAAGTAATATATCAGCCACTCTCTCTTTACTCTCATGATCCCAATTGTAAAGAGGCAAAATATTTGGTGACTTTTAGGCTGCTCCACGATTCGTCATTCGAAAGCCACAACAAAGTAGGAAGAGAGGCAGGCATGGGGCAGCGAGGCATCGCGACGGACTGCCGTAGAAGGAATACAATCCGTCACGCAGGGGCTGCGTAAACTAAGCAGATTTCCCACATATGAATATGACACGCCATTGACCTCATTTCACAAAATAATTTACGTTCCTTAGTTAATACCCGATGTTCTGAATTGGGGTTTTACTGAAGGTTGTAAACAAGTACGAATAAAATGCTTGATAATTTAGCTTATAGAAAGTCCGTCACGCAGGGACTGCGAAAACTAAGCAGATTTCTCTCGTGATGTTTAACAATAGATAAATCTACATACCTGTAACACAACACCACCGTGAATATTAAGTGAATAAATACAAACAGGAATAAGAAATCTTTCCCCTCCCGGCGGGAAGCGTCTCAAATCTAAACAAACAAACAGGTCTGCCAACGGCTCAGCGGAAATAAAAACAATAACTGAAACATATCAGAATATAACATATTCACTAGAAATTGTAAACAAAAACATGAAAATTACAATTATACGATATAATATATATAATACAATACCTAGTACTCTTATTTATAATGAATCAGAATAATTTTTATCTCAAACAATCAAATTTTAGTAGTCTAAGAATTTAAGACGGGGGAGGGGGTCACAAAAACATATTTGAATCTATCTCGTATAATAAAGGTCTCTTGAAAAAAATATTTGGTATTTAAGCAACGAATATATGGTTTATTATATAACGAAGTATTGTTTATGTAACACGAGTAGAAATGGGGGTTTACTGAAGGCTGAAAACTCAAAAATGGAAATATTTAGGTTAATATTCAAGATAGAGAATAAATTAATAAATCAATATTAATAGTAAATTTAATTTCTATCAATTAGTAATTTAACTTTTATCAGCCATTAACTAATAAGATCATTTGTGTTGAATAAAATTGTTTAATCCCGCTTAGGATAAAGATCAAACGAATATTTTTGTGTTAAAAACGTGAAATCTTAAATGATGATATCATCACGCAACTTATTTGTATGTTGCTCACACAGTGAAAGTTCAATGGAAAGTATATTTGGTATTTAAGCTAGGAATAAAGTGGTTTATGATATTGTAATTATGATATGAGTAGAATGATGAAATGTAAAAATCTCGTTTAATATTTATTTCTGAGGAAACGTGTATATGACAAAACTTATAAAGCACTAAATTCACAATATCATTGGTTATATACAATGTTTTGCCCCGACTTATAATAAGAGAGGTATATTAAATCTTCGAAATTCCCGTCTGAACCCTTCTTCCCATTGGTCTGACTTTGCCTATAACGAACTTGTTATTTCTTTATATATATATATATATATATATATATATAGATAAGTTCAATGAAAAGTCTATTCTATAATTTAAAACCACAAACCCCTTTTCTTCCTGAATTGTTTAGCCGAACCGCTCGGTGGATTTTCGAGACTAAGGTACCGTTTTGTTCCACATGGTCGCTTTTGCTTTGAAAAATTGTTGGATTCAGATAAGCCCTTCCGAAATGTTTTATTCCGAGCCTCCCCTGAGACGCGTTAAATTCGCTATTTCTCTGCCCGTTCCGAGTATCGCTTTACCGGGGGAAAAACTCTCGGATACTTTCGTTCGACACCTCAAACGCGAATACAACTCCCGTCCCGACAAATGACGATCGAACTCGAAAGTATACTTTTTCTTGCGACCCGCCAAACTCATGTTACATAATCAATACTCTGTTATAAAATAAACCACATTATTCGAAGCATAAATACCAAATATTGTATTCAAGATATCTTTATTGTACGAGATACATGCAAATATGTCCTGGTGATAAAATTAATATGTTATAGTCAGATATATTTCACTAATTGTTTTTGATTCCAGTGTGAGGCTGGCAGACCTGTTTATTTACATTTCAAACGCTTCCTGTCAGCAGGTTATTGAAATTGACTGAAACATTTCTTATTTCCGTTTGTATTTATTCACGGTGGTGTTGTGTTACCAATATGTAGATTTACCTAATGAACTTCATGAGGGAAATCTGCTTAGTTTACGCAGCAGTCGTAACGGACTTTTTTAATTCAAGGGGAAGAAAGTTATATTAAAAAAGAAATGTTGTGAACCAAACTTTTGTTTCAAGTTGTTTATTTTTGTTAACATTTTTTTCTAGCACTTGAATGAAAAACCGTAATGGAACTTTGGAACAAATAACACCATTATCTGCAAATTGTTATTTCAATATTTGAAATATAGAAGAAAAATTAATAGCACTATTTAAATTAATTCTTTTTTTATTATTTGTAAGCAGCATATACCATACAAATTTGTTTTTGTGCACCTAATATTAATTTTTATCTTCATATTTAGAAAATAAATTCACACCACTTTATTACTAAAATTCTTGAAAAAACAATTATTAACCCTAGTATTACCGAGCTCTCCCAGGTCGCATGGATTACCAAGGGGGGGGGCTCCTCGAGCCCACAACCTTAAAAACCTTTTATTTTGGTTCTATAATTTTTTTAAAATTTTTATTTCTATTGGATTATGTTTAATGAACGTTTCTTATGACACCTGTGAAAAAAAAAATTAAAAAAAAAAATTAAATACAAAAATAAAAATAAATTAAAAAAAAAAGTTCGGATGGGGAAAAAAGGATGACTTTAAATTAAATGTTATTTTATTCTACTGGAGGAACATATCTAAACATTGTTAGAATAAAAAGTTATCTATATCTAAGTTATTATAACATTATAATAGAATAATAATTTAAGAAAATATAATTATCAGATTCGTAATGCAATTATCGGTGCTTTTGCACAATAATTTAACGAGCCCATACGTCAAAAAAAATTTTTTTTCTCAACATAGAAATTTTTTTATTTAATTTTATTGTTATGCCCTCACTCTAGGATGTTTTTCTGAGGAATACATAAAATATCAAAAATATCCCATTAAAATTGGGTGATAGGGAACAAAAACAAAAAGTTGTGGGCTCGAGGAGCCCCCCCCCCTTGGTAGTTCTAGGGTTAACGATTAAATAACACAATAAAATTGAAAATTAAAGGCAATGTCACGTATAAACCATTAATTGTGTTTGAAAGGTATGATATTTGATATCTAGATATTGATTTTAAACTTACCTTAAACAAAAATATATGAAGAGAGGTAAATGAAGAGATTACTAACTGGCGTGAGTTGAAGACAGCAATGACCAGAAATTACAACAAAAGCTAAGGAAATGCATGTTATGTCGGAGCTGGAGAACCTCCACTGGATTGCAGGAGTAAGATGGTGGCATGGAAATGTCTCACAAGTTCAAAATCATTCAACAGTCCCTGTGGAAATACTTTTTACCCACACTTACATATTTACAAACAAATAGAAAACCCTTAATATTAAGAGTTTCACAATAGAATGAAAACATTATTGACTCTCCCAATTCCCCACACAAACAACTCTCCAAGCCACTATGGAAAGTAAACGTAAATGCTCGACCTCAGATTATAAAAATTTAGAAAGAACGAAACTTTAGCCAATTACTTGCACAAAACACACTTCAACTTACTCAGTTCAAGTAACAACACACAGCCTCTACCTATATACACAGACCGATCCAAGACTGTAAGAGGTACTGGTGCAGCGGCTATTGCAAGAGATGATGTATATGAAATAAGCCTGCCTAAAAATAGCAGTATATAAACCGCTGAATTGCATGCACATACTATTGGGACTGGCACACTTACAGGCTACAACATATGACGTTACTATATACTCTGATACATTAAGTTGTTTACTATCCTTCTAGAACATTTACAACACCCATCCCTTAATTATTCAGATTCTAGAACAAATTTTAAAATTAAAGACAAAAGTGACAATGATGTGGGTCCCAGGACATGAGAACATCGGACGTGGAAGCGACGTGGACAAACTCACCCAACACGCAACCCAGAGACAATCTTCTGACTTTAACTTACTGGCACTTCCAGACTAATATTTGCAAATAGCAAAAATGTTGGCATAGATCATCAGAAAGTCATCTGCGAGAAATAAAGCCTTGCATAAGGGAGTGGCCATCCAGCAGACGTGACAAAAGACGAGACCAAGTTGTACTAACGAACCTTGGATGTTGGAAGAGCTCTCTCCAAAACATGCCATGAACTATCAACCATTAAACACACACTGACTAACTGCAGAAATATTTAATACTTAACGATATATGCACCAACTTCTTACAGACAGCTGCCCACATAACGACCATGTACTGAACCACCTTAAAAAATTGACTTTGGTCTACAAAATTTAACTTCTCTTCTGTTTGGTTTTGACATTGAAATTTAATATGATTTCGAACAATTTTGAATAATATAAATGTACAAGTGTTTAGGAATAACATTTTTTTATTATTAAAACCATTTTAAATTGTCTGCTAGTCTATTGATTATTCGTTGTTTTTATTACATGAAATAAATAATGAATTACTTATTTTTATTTATTGTGTTCAATTTTTTACTTGTCGATTTAGTTATTTCTTGTTTTTTTTTTTAATATTTTCGTTTTTATTTTCCCTTGTTTAGCTTTGAACCAAATCGCCTAGTTGCGGCTGCTCCTCTAGAAATAAATTCAATATTAGTTATATATGCCATTATCATTATGTGATAGCAAATATCAAAGCCGCAGGCGGATATCCAATATGAACTCATTACCATCATCAAATATCCATTAATATGACATGACCAGTCTGGGCACACAATTAACCTCTTGCACACTGATTGTACTTGTGCTTCCACTTACTTTCTATTTATATTAGGGTATAATATAGAACCTCTCGGGCCACCCCTAAGCTCTGTTTGTTTAGCAATGGCTGCATTTGCCAGTTTGAGTATCCCAATTATAACTTTTATATAAATTCATTATGGACCTCTATCTTTTTTTTCAGAGGCAATTTATACAAGAAGCAACTATAGGGTCCTCCCAAAATGATCCAATCCCTTACGTAAGTGACTGCTAGCATACTTTTCGAAGAACCGCTGGAGCCTATCCAATAACTAAAATAAATCATTCTGAATTCAGTCAAGCAATACGAAATTGTCTAATGGAAGATGATTTTATAAGAGCCTCCTAATCTGGTCTAAAAGACAGCTTTCAGGTCAGAAGATGCAGAGTTATATTTTTTAAATCTCCACCCCCTCCCCCTTTTTGCCCTCACTTCACCTAAATCGACTTAGGCCCTCTCTACTCCCTTAATGACGTCAGATAACTTTGTCAACTTATTTCCTTTTTCAACTTCTACTCCAATTTTTAAAGCTATAAAATTTAGTTACTTTTTCCATCAGAGAATTCAATTTACAAGATTGAATTCTGATGTAAACAATCTTGACTGCTATTTATTATTTATCGTTCTCGGCCGCGTCAACATTTAGGGGTTTTTACAAGGGGTTAATATATTCATCGCTTTTCATATTGTGGACAGGAATATGGTGAGATGGGGCCGGTGACGTTGTTCTAACTCCATACTGTGTTGTTACAGTTTTCTTTCTCATGATCCATGGACTACATCCAATTTGATGTCCTTCTTTTCTTGCTTATTTCAGCAGATTTCCCTTACAATAAATCAGCTATTGAGGTTGTACTCATGACGCGATTTTCGAAAGATTTCCTCAAATGCCCGTCAATCCCAGTTTTCAGCCACTAGTAACTCATGTCATATTAGTACTCATGTCATAGGCCATCACTCTTATATCTACTTGTTCTCTCTCCCTCTCTCTCTCTCCCCCCCCCTCTCTCTCCTCTTTCTCTTCTCTCTCTCTCTCTCAAATCGACGGACGGAGTTTAGAAATGGGGCACAGAGATCTCTCTTTTATTATGATTCGGATCGAACAATTACACACAGTAAACCTTTATGCTTGTAACACTTGACAGGACCGTGGATATTAAGTAAACAAATACAAATGACGTGGAATGAAGTTGTTCATGACATAACTGCTTCTTGTTAACATGACCTGAGTAGGTGCGAGGGTTTACTATGAACAAAAACTAAAATATGGATATACCCCGGTTAATTTGCTTAACATTTACTTAACTATATTTTTAGAACATTACATTTGAAATAAGATTAATTTTATACAATATTTCCATGAGACCCGCAATAATGCAGATATTGTGAATTTCCAAAATTTCCCCTCTTTCTACCGTTCACGAACTTGACATTTATTTTTACATAAACGTTTAAATATAGAGTTTGGTAACGATTAAACAAAAAGTGTGACAGCTAGAGCCTTAACAGACATCTCTCTCTCTCTCTCTCTATATATATATATATATATATATATATATATATTTATATATATAGGATCGATGGACATTTGAGGACATTTTTCGAAAAATGAGTATAACCTTAGTAGCTCTTCTAAAATGCAAATTTCATTTTAGAGATAAAAAAGATTTGAATATGGTTATTTTTCTTATATCTCTGGAATATGCTGGATGGTAGAGGAACCAATTGATAAGGATCAATAAGAAGGCCAAGTCCTCTACTGTTTTTTAATATTATGGAGAGTGCACTTTCGGAGTCAACGCTCCATCCTCAGTGCCTGCTGACAAACACAAACCTCGAGTTAATTTAACATTCATAGCATGGCCAAAAGCAAAATAAACAACAGTCATAAAACCAGACACAAAATAAAGAGTAAAAACAATGGAAAATCTTAAAACTACTCAACTAATAAAAATAGAAAATCTAATAACTAGTCAACTACTAAAAATTAAACCAAAAAACAATAAAAAAATCTAATAACAAGTCAACTAATAAAAGTTAAAGAAGCAAACAACGATAAGCATATGTCAAAACTGAAAACTATAAATAAAATTAAAAAACTAAAAAACCTACACAAATTACAGATGTATTTGGAAAAAAATATCACAGTGGGTGGGAACCTCTGAAAAACCACCCAGAGGAACTGTAAGAGACATCTAAACAATAAACAAACCCCATACTAATAATAGAGAGGAGATGTAGGAGGTATCTGATTAAAGCTGCGTTGCCTGGACCACGACCGCCGGGCGACTGAACCTCTGTCCCCGTAGAGAAGACAGGGCCCCGTCACCGACATGTCGCAGCCTTGCCACCTCCTCCTTCTTATTAATAATCCTATCTCCATTCGCCTGTCTGTCCAGCCTTATATGCAGCCCCTCAGCCGTATTTAATCTTTTGCCCTTCTTCTCCTCATACAGCAATTGATATTTTATGGTGGACATGTCATGGCCCTCTTTCCTGGCGTGTGCGGAAAACTCAGTGTTACGAGTGATGTGCTCCTTAAGACCCGTCCTTATCTTTCTACCACTTTGCCCCACATAAGAGGCATCACATCCCGTGCACGAGATCCTATACACGCCAGATCTATCCAGGGGGTCCAAATAGTCCTTAACACGGGGCAAACAATTTTTCAGGGACCGCTTGCTCCTGTAGGCAGTATCCAATCCAATTTTCTTCAACCTGGATCCTATCTTTTCTGAAACCGGGCCCAAGTACGGGATGGAGACAGGGAACGACTTATTTTTCTTCTTTTTGGCCCGCTCTTCAACCGTGGCATTCTCCAGCACCTTGACTAGCTTCCTCTTCAATCGGCGTTGGATAAGCCTTATGGTTATTTTTGTTTGGCATAAGAAGGTTTTGAATAATGCTGTGTCACATTATTCAGGTACGTTGATATGAAATAATTCCAAATCGTGTGCTGCAGAATATTTAATTTGCTTAATTCAATATTTGTTAAAGGATGTCATGTGGTGTCCATATCAGGTCTGCATGGAATATTGTATAATGTAGGGACATTTTTTAGACTAACTATAGCCACTCTAAGTTTATATATTAACAAATTATAAATGTCTAGTGTTCCTCTCATCTATGAAGATAGAATTGAAAAATGGCCCAGTTTCAAGAGACCTATGGCTAATTGGCCAAAGGGACTTTTACGCCAATAATTACTCTACATACTTATATTTCGGATTAATCGAGTAAATCTTTGGAGAAAGCTCAAATGAAGAGAGTGCTGTAGCTGCCATTGCTATAGCTGAATAGGGCTCCCAATTAAAGAACATTTCCTTATAATTAAGGCAGTAATTGGGTAAAAACGGTCCAAGAAAGGCGACGGAGGGAGAGCTGGGGAAATTAGGGGCTCTATGGAATCATGATTAAGCCTGCCTCACCACTCGCCCACGCTCCGACGACAATATCACCAGCTCATCTCACGACGAACAAATAGTTACTAACAAGGCAACACAACAAAAACTCTTCTTGTTTCTCTTAAAGAGACATACTGTCAAATTATAAAACACAATTTCTATTCAAAATTATTATCTCTTCATGACTAATAACCAGGCGGGATCTGCGTATAGATAGTTGTAGAAGCGCTATGTTTCTGACACCGCCTATTCGCCATGTTCCAAGTTATAAGTAACCTGTGTAAGCATGATACAAATTCAAGCTGAAAATTTTCACTTTTAGTGTATTAGGTTCTACACAGTCAGCCTTTTAGAGTGGGCCTTTACGGAGGACTAACAAAAATAAAATATGCAAATACTTCGGTTGATATTCGAATACGAGAAACAACGTCCGATCCGACTCATAACAACGGATATTTTTCGAATTTTGCTTTTATCCCCACTCGTTCAGAACTGATGAAAACAACGCGGCATATTCAACTTGAAATAACACGTTTCTTTTGGCTTAGCGAATATGTAAAATGGAGTGGGCGTTTAGCCAGCGGCAAAATAAACAATCATACAAGTATCTCGGTTATAATAAGAGTCAACAAAAAGGAGTACAAACCTAAAATTCAACGATATTAAATTTACAAATAACAATAAGATTTGTTATAAAACAGATATATTCCAAAATATTGTTCTTCGGGACCGATTTCAGCAGTTATTGAACTAGACATGTCGCTTTGACAAGTTGTGGGCCATACTTTAGTGTGCAAATACGTTCGCGGGCCGCTTTTAAAAGAAGTATTCATAATTTTTAACATCTCATAATATCTGACATGAAATTATACGACAATGTAATTATAATACAATTTATTAAAATAACAAAATGAAATGAAAAGAAAAATAATTATAACATTATAATTTAATCGTAACATTCGGAATTATTACAAACAACGAAAGTAAAATAGCGACACCAAAATCAATCAGCTTGAATTTGGGAAACTAATCCGTCGATGTTTGGATTAATTCCACTGATACAAAGAATTTTCCAAATTATCGTCAGTCAGCCTTGTACGATGTTTCGATTTATTAACTTTCATCAAGAAAAGAACAGTTCGCATTTACAAGTACTGCCAAACGCACAAATCTCTCCTCATCTTCCACATTTGGAGTAAGTAGTGTCATATTTTTGTTTGATTGGGTTTTCAAAATGTGTCGCGGGTTGGATCAAACCTTACCGCGGGCTGGGGGTTGGCCACATATGAACTAAACCTTCCTTTTGCTTCAAATGCTTAAGTAACTAGTTTACTTATTTTCAAAGTCTGTCACGCAGGGGCTGCGTACACTAAGCTGATTCCCACATGCTGGTATATAAAACAGGAGATCTCATATCATCACATGTTCTCTATTTCTATATGAAAAACCGATGATAAAAGGGTGGGGGGGCATTAATGAAGACAGACAAACAACAAGAAACAAGAAAGAACAAATAATTCGTTCAAAATTTGAATTAGGAAAAAATGTATGTAGCAACAATTGTAGTGCATCAATAGCTTAACAAGATTGGTTCTATAACGTTATGACTTATAGTATCGGAGATATTGTGAAGTCCCAAAATCATCCCCTATTCCACCCCCGATTTCAGCCAAGAACTAATATGATCTTTATTTATTTATATTAACGTCCACTTTTTGCTACTAAGGCTAATTGGAACGGGTTACCATCCTCTTCTAGCCAGGATGCCACTTGATTGACTATTGTAGGTTCTGTTCTTGAGATTCTGCTAAAAAATAGTTCGGCCGTTTTCGTAACTGTTCGGCTCTCGTGTAATTGGTTTAGAGACTCGTGTTAGCTTTTAGTTTGTGAGATATATGCAAATACGTTCTGGTGATCCCCCTCCCCTTCTTTAGTTCTTGGACTACTAAAATTTGAGTTATTAAAATATAAATTGTTCTGATTCATTATAAAATGCAGTACTAGATATAGTAAATAGTTTGCAATAAAGTTAATGTGTTATATTCAGATATTGTTCAGTAATTGTTTTTATTTCCTGTGAAGAATATATCTATCTATCTGTTCAGCTCTGAGTGGTTGACAGACAGAATTCAGAAGCCGTTTCCTTTGGAAGCTTATTAAAATTAGCTGAAAGATTTCTTATTACCCTTTGTATTTTCTTAGGGTGGTGTTAAGTGTTACTAGTATGCAGATTTCCCTATTGTAAAACTTCACATGGGAAATCTGCTTAGTTTACGCACCCCCTGCGTGACGGACATTCGTTTAATTTGAGTGTGTGTATAGGAGGGGGAGGGGGCATAGTCAAACCAGGGTGGACAAATTCATCTGATTTTGACTTGTTAGGCAACGAGCGGGAGTACGGCCAGAGCTACACTATCAATATTTTAAATTAAATTTCTCAAAATCGGATTTTCTATTTTTCTGGAGAAGAAATGAACGATTGAGCAATTACCATGTACGGCCACGGTTAATAAATTTTGTGAGAAAGCCCCTCCTACCCCGTTGGTAGTGAAGTAGTGGATATGGGAAAAATAAGTGGAATATAGTGGATAAATAGGGGTGGGGGTTGGTGGAAGGGGTGGGACGGCCATAGAAGAGCAATTGCGGGAATGGAGAGTCGTTGCGCACTGACAAACTGCCTTCATCTATTCCATTGCGCCCAATCTTAGGGGATTCCATCATAATAACTTACATGCCCGCTCTCACAAGCTACCATTAGTCCAACAATAACTAAATGATAAAAATTAACCACTGTATCATTTTGACCAAATTAGGGACAACAAGGATTGGAATATGTGACTTATTGTGAGGTTAATGTTTCTATAAAATAACCGTTTTTCACAACTACTAATATTATCAGTACATAATGAAAATGTATTCTCCTTAAAGATAAAAACGTCCGTCACGCAGGGGCTGCGTAAACTAAGCAGATTTCCCTCGTGAAGTTTTATAATAGATAAACCTACATACTGCTAACACAACACAGCCGTGAATATTAAGTGTATAAATTCAATCGGTAATAAGAAATCTTCCCCTTCCGGCATGTATATACAATATTTGTAGTACATTTAATGTCCAATATGATTTATTCTATACACTTTTTCGATCCGACAAATTAACGGAAATATTTCGAATTTTCACAATTTCCCGCTTCTAACCCCCCTCCCTCCACCTGGTCCGTTTATAGCCATTAAGGTTCTTGATCTTTCGTTCTACATAAAACGACTAAATATCGAGTTTGGTAACGATCAAACAAAACTTGCGACCGGTAGACCGGTAACAGACAAACACACACACACACACACACACACACATATATATATATTCTGTTTTGAACGGACCTAATTTTCGTCATCTACTAGGTAGGATCGATGGACATTTGAAGAAACATTTCGAAAATTGAGTCATGAGTACAACCTCAATAGCTGATTTCCTTTAAGGGAAATCTGCTGAAAAGAAGACAATATCTCAGCAATATATTTAGTAGGATTTGTATTTGTGGTCTCTTTCCATTATCATTGCTCTGTTTGTATAAAAATAATTCAAGAATGCAAGACCCATTAACGAACGAGGAATCGCAGCTCACTGACCTAAGATAGGAGAGTATTTAAACGAAAGAGTGAGTTTGAAAAAGACCGCCACGCAGGGGCTGCATAGAGTAAGAAGATTCCCTAAGTGCCGGTACGAAACATTTCTCATGGCATCTTAAAATGTATTCTATATTTTAAAATAAACATCAAGTGAATCGAAGTCAGGGGTTTTTCTGAAGACAGAAAACAAGAATGTTTGAATGAATTTTTTAATAATTTATTGATGAAAAAAAATTATTTAACAAGAATAGTAAAGAAATAATAGTTTAACAAGATTTGTCTTATAACATTTTTCGATCCAACACATAGCAATGGAAATATTTTGAATTCTAAAATTTCCCCTCCCACTGAACTTTCCTCCACTGAACTTCCCTCCCACTGAACTCCCCTCCCCCTGAACTCCCCTCCCACTGAACTCCCATCCCACTGAACTCCCCTCCCACTGAACTCCCCTCCCCCTGAACTCCCCTCCCACTGAACTCCCCTCCCACTGAACTCCCCTCCCACTGAACTCCCCTCCCACTGAACTCCCCTCCCACTGAAATTCCCTCCCACTTAACTCCCCTCCCACTGAACTCCCCTCCCACTGAACTCCCCTCCCACTGAAACTTCCCTCCCACTGAACTCCCCCCCCCCCACTGAACTCCCCTCCCCCTGAACTCCCCTCCCACTGAACTCCCCTCCCACTGAACTACCCTGTAAGGTTCAGTTGGTAAACCATCTCTTACACAATTCTTGCTTTTGGATGAGTAGGTTAATCGTCTATAGTATTCCCGCGTAAGGTTCACTTAAATGAACTGTCTCCTAAAGAATTCATGCTTTTGGTGGACTAGGTAAATCATCTATAGAATTCCCGCTTAAGGTTCACTTGAGTAAACAGTCTCTTAGAGAATTCTTGCTTTTGGTTGACTAAGTAAATCACCTATAGAAGTCCCGCGTAAGGTTCACTTAAGTAAACAGTCTCCTAGAGAATTCTTGCTTTTGGTTGACTAAGTAAATCACCTATAGAAGTCCGGCGTAAGGTTCACTTAAGTAAACAGTCTCCTTCAGAATTCATGCTTTTGGTTGACTAAGTAAATCATCTAAAGAAGTCCCGCGTAAGGTTCACTTAAGTAAACAGTCTCCTAGAGAATTCTTGCTTTTGGTTGACTAAGTAAATCACCTATAGAAGTCCCGCGTAAGGTTCACTTAAGTAAACAGTCTCCTTCAGAATTCTTGCTTTTGGTTGACTAAGTAAATCACCTATAGAAGTCCCGCGTAAGGTTCACTTAAGTAAACAGTCTCCTTCAGAATTCTTGCTTTTGGTTGACTAAGTAAATCACCTATAGAAGTCCCGCGTAAGGTTCACTTAAGTAAACAGTCTCCTAGAGAATTCTTGCTTTTGGTTGACTAAGTAAATCACCTATAGAAGTCCCGCGTAAGGTTCACTTAAGTAAACAGTCTCCTTCAGAATTCTTGCTTTTGGTTGACTAAGTAAATCACCTATAGAAGTCTCGCGTAAGGTTCACTTAAGTAAACAGTCTCCTTCAGAATTCATGCTTTTGGTTGACTAAGTAAATCATCTAAAGAAGTCCCGCGTAAGGTTCACTTAAGTAAACAGTCTCCTTCAGAATTCTTGCTTTTGGTTGACTAAGTAAATCATCTAAAGAAGTCCCGCGTAAGGTTCACTTAAGTAAACAGTCTCCTTCAGAATTCTTGCTTTTGGTTGACTAAGTAAATCATCTATATTATTCCTGCCTATTGTTCCGTAGGTAAACAGTGTCCCTGGTGTCTGAGAATGAGTTTGTATATCCAGGCTGAATTCTCACTTACTTAACTTCATATTGGGTGTAAGCCTCTCATTTTTCCGATACATAATTCCGACTGTATGTCTCCCCTCGGCGGCACATGTGCTGTGTATATAAGGACGCCTTGGAGTGTATCTTTACGATGAGAGGTTGGTGGAGGGCTTGAACGAGGATAACGAACGAATGGAAAACACAAGGGAGAGGGAGGGTCGATCGTAAAGTCTCGCCTCTTTTATAGAGTTCCCGCCACCCCCAAGTTGGGCCTCCTTAACTCAGCCTCCAAGCGAACTTTTCTTCGCCGCCGTATGTAGTACGTCCCCTCGCTATACACCAAGATTATATTATTTTATATTTTATGGAACTCTGTTTTCTCCCTTGGAGCCTCATATCTATAAACTTCAATAACTGTTTTTAGGTGAAGAGATGGCTTCCCACTCCCAAACCTGATTTTCTAAAGGTCTTTATTAAGTCTCACTTCGGACTCCAGCGGCACCATCATATACTGACATCAATAGAAGTCGCATTATTTTGAGGAGATGATGGAAATGAGATCCTTTCAAATTTATGTATACAGTTTGCCAGTTACCGGTTCAGCATTCATTTTTGTTTTATTTTTATTAAACTCAATATTTATGTACTTCATATGACACTTAAGATAATGTTCATTGACATTTAAATGGGTTCAATTGGTAGATGAAAAGTCTAGATATCTCTGCCACCTCTAATCATGTAGCACTTTAGATTTATATACTAACACATTGTTAACCCCACAGACTGAGTAACAAAACTGCCCCGCTCAGTGGAGATGGGTGTGGGTTTATTAGTTAATATTCACGGTGGTGTTGTATTATCAGTATGTAGATTTATCTATTACTAAACTTCACGAGGGAAATCTGCTTAGTTTACGCAGCCCCTGCGTGGCGGACTTTTTTGGTATGTTTGTTGTTTATACATTTCTTCAGTTATGTTTAGTTCTATTGGATGAGTGATGTAAATGTCTCGGAGAGTTAATACTGAGTTTAGTGAATCTGAACAAATTAGTGTGTTTGGTCTGTGATGATGCAGGTGTCATGTTTCTAAGTGCCAACCAAATTGCGTGGAGTTCAGCTCCAAGTGTACTATAGTGGGATGGTAGCTTTTCTGAAAAAAACTTGTCTTTCTGTGACTGTTGCGTATCCGACTTTGTCATCGCTTTGGGATCCGTCAGTATTTCAAATAGAATTGAAGTTTTTCTTTGCTAAAAATGACTTATTTTTTTTTAAAAATATATCTCCAGCGCTCATCCAGAAAAATCAATCTATAAAAGTCAATAAGAACAGTATTATTTGTTGTTGTCCCCTTTCTAAGTAGGCAGCCTATAAAGAAGCTATGTAAAAATAAATACGTTTATAGCAACTTATTCTATGTAGTTAATCGATAAAAGGCAATAAAGGTGCCCAAAAATAAACAAAAAGTAAAATTCATGTGATAATAGGGCGTTCATTACTCGAACCGCGAAACCACTTGGGTAACTAGATAATTAATTACCCCTTCCAGTCACTTATGCAATTGGCCAATTACCGACGAATCAGATTAATTGGTTTCCGCTCCACTTACAGATTATCTCCCACAGTTTGGACTACCTTTTTCATCTTTATCTTGTCACCGAGGAAATCAAATGTTAATTTTCTCTTGAACTAGGGTATTATGGAATGATTACTGATAATTCATGAAATATCGATATATAATTCCTTCTTAGTCTTTTGATTGCGCATATTCACAAACACTAAAATTCCATCTCGCAGGGGCCACGTAAAAACTAAGCAGATTTCCCACCTGCAGGTATAATATTTTTGTAACCTTATCTGACCATATATTCTCTATTTCTATGTAAAAAATGTTGATTAAAAGGGGGAGGGAACTGAATGCAGAAAACAAGAAAATACGAATAACTTGCTTAATACTTGAATACTTGAGTTACATAGAACAGTAATATACGATAATATATACGATAATATATATATATATATATATATATATATATATATATATATATATATACTAGCTAAGGTAGGGAGGCTTCGCTCGGGGAATCATGATGAGGCTGATTATTGAGGTTATTTTTATAGCTTCAATGTGTACAATTATACTACCCTTTGGGCTTATTGTTTTTCCATAAGGGCCAGGTTACTGTAGGGGATTATAGAATAGATATTTTAGTTAAATAGAGTAATGGGTTCCTAATCAATCCCTCTCTACTGTTTGACACACCGTAAATAATATAAATCACAATCATGGATAGCATTTATTATAATTAAACAGTATCTATAATGCACATATTTTCTGTCAAAGCCACTCCGAGCACACATAGTTTATAAATAGCCGGTTGTAGGTAGAAAGAAATTCCAAAAGTGGTAGCATTTAACAGGAAATAAGTTAACACAATTAGCTGAGGTTTATTACCTCACTAATCCGAATTATACATAGAACTACCATATAAGTCTAAAAAACATAACATTATTACTCCTATATAAAATAGACATTAATTCGTACTAATACAATTGGTTACTCCGGCTACAGTTCAGTGTATATCGTTTATACTTTGTTCAACAACAAAAGTGTATATAACAAAGGTTATTCTAAATAAAAAACTATAAACCTTCTGGAATGTCCATGAGATAATAAATAGGCTTCCCGCATAACCCCCCCCCTCCTCCATTTCGTCCATAGAAATGTTAACACAGCTTATTTTCATGGAGGAGTGGATGCTAATTCACAAACCGAATTTTGTTTAATTCGGTTGTCTTTTGCGAAATATTGCTATTTTTAATTTCAGGCCTCCCTTATAACCCCCACTTCTTTTCGTCTCAGAGTTTATTAATATAGCCTAAAGTCTAAGTTGGGATAGTAGTAATATACATACCAAGTTTCATAAAATTCGGTTCAGCCGTTTATGCGTGTAAAGGTAACAAAAACAAACAAATAAACAAACAAACAAACATACACGAAAGAAACAAAATGCAGTTATGGTGTCTGTGACTTGTGAAACGAAAAAGTATCGTGAAATTTTGAGAAAAAATCTATGTACAGGCAGAGGTTACAATTTTATATATCTACTAGCTAAGGTACCCTGCTTCGGCCGAGAATTCATTTGAGGCTGAATGAAGATGGTATTTTTATGGCAAGGCTTTACTTTCCACAATATTTTGACATTCCCCGTCCCAGTGTTTATGATTTATACCCGTTGTTAATGTGGATTTGTTAATAATAAAATTATTCGTTCTGTAAGTTTTTACTGCCTTCAATATTTTTATATTTTCCGCCTCCTGTGCATGTAGTTTTTTTTATAACGTAATGGACCATGTAATTCATAATCATAGAAAGTATTCTGTACTCCAAACCATGTGTGAATAAAATTGCTTTTCCTTTGAGGCGGTACAAGGCCCAACGGTGACAGCTGTTTTAGGTACGTCATAACCGCCATTAAAAATACTCTTTTGTAAGTCTCGATAGTAAACTTTATATTCATATTGGTTCATAGCGTGTTCACCAAATACATCATATATTAACGGAGCAGAGTTAATAACTACCAGAAATAACTGGGTGCATCTCCCCAGCGTTCATCGTTTTAAATTATTTACTTATGATTATTAAACAAATTCACATTCCTGAGAATAACACTACATTGCTAAAAGTGTAAGCATCAATTATCATGTAAACATAGACTAATATGGGGTCGGCAGAGAAGCCTCCCTATGTCCAGTGCTGCCAACTCATTTAGGATATTAATCCTGTAATACATTAAATTATATTAACAAATCTGATTACATTATCTCCGCAATACTAAAAATGTTTTTTTCAAATAATTTTGACGTTTTAATTAAATAAGCATTAAATACACGTAAAGGCTAACTGGCATTTCTCATGAATTAATGTTTGGGTGAAGAGAAGAGGGAGGGGGCAGTATACTTTACTTGGTGCAATCTGTTACTGACGTTAAAAAATTGCATAGATTTGAATTATTAAACATAAAATTTTAACATGGATTTGAATTAATTTATTCAGGTGACGTACCTGGGTAGCTCATAATGGAAAGAATTGTTCAGCATGTCAATATTTCTACGCAAATTCCTTGCTTCATACCTAATTTTAGAAAATAAACTATAAAACAAAAGTTGCTCTAAATGAAAAAGTAAACAACTTTTGTTATGTACATGGTGGCCGCAAAACAAATAGACAATGAAATATCGTGAATTTTTATTTCAGGCCTCCCTTATAACCCCCACTCCCGTTAGTACCTAAAAATATTTATATAGCTTATAATCATGGAAGAATTCATGCTAATTCACATACCGAGTTTTGTTAAGTTAGCTTTAACCGTTAGTCTTCAATAAAATAGTTGGCTCCCACTTTAGTTTTTAGTGAATATCAAGTTTATACGTTGTTATAAAACAAAAGTGATCATAACAAATGTTACTCCAAATTAACAGAATCAAGAATTTTTGTCATGTGCATGTCTGCTGAAAAACCAATAGGAAACGAAATATCACTATTTTAATTTCTGACCTTCCTTACAACCACCACTCCTGCTCATCCTTAAAAATGTTGGTACAGCTTATTATCATGGAGGAGTTACTGCTAATTCGGTTGACATTTTTGTGCCAAATAAAATTGTTGACTTCCGCAGTAGTTTTTAACGTATAACTCATTTATATTTAAGTATACGACAAAAGTGTATGAAACAAAATGCAGTTATGATGTATATGACACGTGAAACTAAAAGTTATGGTGAAATTTCGCGAAAAAAATCAATGTTCAGACACATGTTACAATTATATATATATATATAGATAGATAGATAGATATGCAGATAAATAGATAGATTTATTTGTCTGTTACCGCTCTTGCAATCGCAATTTTTTAAATCGTTTTCAAACTCAATATTAAGTCGTTTTATGTAAAAAGAAAGATGAAGTTCGTTTTCGTTAACGGCTGAAATCGAACCAGGTGGAGGGGGGGGGGTAAAGAGGGGACATTTTGAAAATTCGAAATATCTCCGTTACTATAAATCGGATGGAAAAAGTGTATAGAATGAATCTTATTGCAAATTACATTTAATATAAATAATGCTATATACATTTATTCTCTATCTTGAATATTACTGAGATAATTGCAGTTTTTAGCCTTCAGCAAACCACCACTTCTACTCGTGTTACATAAACAATACTCTGTTGTATAATAAACCAGTCCGATTATTGTTCTCCACGAGATTCAATCAAATATGTTCTTTTGCCCAACATCCGTTTTAAATTCTTGGACTACTAAAATTTGATTAATTGAGGTAAAAATTATTCTCATTCATTATAAATTACAGTATCAGGTATTGTACATAGTTTTCAATAAAACTAATATATTATATTTAGATATGTTTCAGTTATTGTTTTTCTTTCCGCTGAGACGTTGGCAGACCTAGTTGTTTACATTTGATACGCTTCCGGCCGAAGGGAAATGTTTCTTATTACCGTTTGTATTTATTCATTTAATATTCACGGCGTTGTTGTGTCAGCTGTAAGTAGGTTTATCTATTATTAAACTCCACGAGCGAAATCTGCTTAGTCCCCTGCGTAACGGACTCTAAACACGGGTGTGTTTGTGTGTGTGTGTGTGTGTGTGTGTGTGTGGGGGGGGGGGGAGAGAGAGAGAGAGAGAGAGAGAGAGAGAGAGAGAGAGAGAGAGAGAGAGAGAGAGAGAGAGAGAGAGAGAGAGAGAGAGAGAGAGAGAGAGAGAGAGAGAGAGAGAGAGAGAGAGAGTCTGTCCTCCCAACGACCTAGAGACACACCCAGGAGGTATATACCCCCCCCCCCCCTACAACCCCATACATTATACATGAAAGCTGGGGAGCACCACCAGCCAGCCCCACCCCTTCCACAGTATCTAAATCATACCTGATCAATTTAGAGTCCTTCTCCACCAGCTCTGCTAAATAATAAGGACTAAATCAGAATAGCCAATATATGCTTCACAATTTTCAATATAACTAAATGCCAATGGCAAGTATTAAAGAAGATGAATTATTTTGCCGAAATGAGATTGGAGGAGGAATTTATATGACATTTACTTTAACTACAATTCAATCTACTTTTCTTTTTTTATTTTCTATCTCTTTTTTTTTATTTTTGGCTCGTGTAAATATAGAAAAAGTGTTGCTATTTACGTAATTAAATTATTTAGTAAACTAAAACTATGTCTTAGTTATTAAAAGTGTTGAAAATTTGATATTCAGTTAAAAAACTAAAATTTAAAATATATATATATATATATATATATATATATATATAGTTTAGAATGATCTTCCCATATTTGTCTTTACTCATTATTATTTCAGCGTATGTTTTGGCGATGTATTTGTGTGCATTATATATTAATATATATATATATATATATATATATATATATACATAATATATTATGATATAATTCTATTTCGGCATCTACTAAGTTGAATAGTAGAAGGTTTTAAGAAACGTATGAAGAATCACGTTATTTGTACAGCCTCAGTTAATACTTTCCTTCGGCCAAATCTACTAAAAACTGATTGAGAACAATACATTCTTAGTACGTCAACTAATTATGAATCTCCGTTGGTAGACCTGGTGAATTTTCATGACGAAGACCAGGTGATAGTTGACAGTGAAGACTTCTTTGGAAGTCGATGATACTTATACAATATATATATATATATATATACGATAACTTTTCTTTTCACATGTCATAGACACCATAACTGCATTTTGTTTCTTTGGTGTCTGTTTGTTTGTTTATTTGTTTGTTTGTTTGTTTGTTTGTTACCTTTTCACGCATAAACGGCAGAACCGAATTTTATAAAACTTGGTATGTATATTACTACTAACCCAACTTAGAATTTAGGCTATATTAATATTCTCTGAGACAAACAGGAGTGGGGGTTATAAAGAAAGCCAGAAATTAAAAATAGCGATATTTCGTTTCCTATTGGGTTTTTGGCAAATATGAACATAATAAAAGTTGTTTATTTTGTTATTTAGAGTAACTTTTGTTCTATAAACTTTTTTCGTATACCGAATTATAAACGAGATATACGGTAAAACCTATAGCGGAAATGAACAATTTTATATGGGACAAAAGACCCAACCGAAATAAATAAAATTCGATATATGTATTAGCACTAACGCTTTCATTATAACAAACTATACCGATATTTCTAGGGACGGGCAGGAGTGGGGGTTATAAGGGAAGCCAGAAATTAAAAATAGCGATATTTCGTTTCCTATTGGTTTTTCGGCAAATATGAACATAACAAAAGTTGTTTATTTTGTTATTTAGAGTAACTTTTGTTATATACACTTTTTTCGTATACCGAATTTTAAACGAGATATACGCTAAAACCTATAGCGGAAGTGAACAATTTTATTTGGGACAAAAGACCAACCGAAATAAATAAAACTCGGTCTGTGTATTAGCACTAACGCCTTCCTTATAATAAGCCATACTAACATTTCTCGGGACGGGCAGGAGTGGGGGTTAAAAGGGAGGCCTGAAATTAATTATAGTGATATTTCGTTTCTTATTGGGGTTTCGGCAAATATGCACATAACAAAAGTAGTTTATTTTTTATTTAGAGAAATTTGCTCAACAATTCTGTTCAATATGAACTACCAGGTACCTCAGCTGGAAAAATTAATTCAAATCAATGTTAATATTTTGTCCTTAATAGCTGAAATCTATGCATAATGCACAGGAGACGGGAAATATGACAATTTGGAGGGCAATGAAGACTTACATAAAAAATTAATTTTATTATTAACAAATGCCAACAACGGGTATTAACCCTAAACACTGGGACGGGTAAATGTCAAAATATTGTGCAAAGTAAAGCCTTGCCAAAAAAAAAAAATACCATCACCATACCAGCCTCAAATCAATCCCCGGGCGAAGCCGGGTATCTGAGCTAGTATATATATATATATATATAGATAGAGAGAGAGAGAGAGAGAGCGAGAGAGAGAGAGAAAGAGAGAGAGAGAGAGAGATCGTAGACAAATCCCCAAATTAGTTCGGCATATCCGTCAGTATCTTAACAGTAATAATGACGAAAATCTCTCTCTACTTCAATTAATAACATTCAGTCCTTTTCTATATTTATATTCTTTACTGATATATTTAGTTTATGTTTAAGACATTTATTTTCACTCAGTGTTTGGAATCACAATAGCCAGATGATAGACGTTTAACCTTTTCTAAGCTAAATATTCTGCGAGGCTGAGAGTGTTAAGATCAGAGTAATATCCGCTACCTGGAGTTGGGAGGGGGAGTGTTGGGGCTGACGAATTGACCGACTCCTGGTTAAAATTTGTTGAATTTAAAATATATCAGGTAAAACAAGTCATTTATCTTGAGTAATCCTGAAAAGGAGAACTGACTTTGATGTATGGCCGACATTAGGGGAGGGGGTAAAGTATTCATCTTGAAACCCCCAGCATTAGCCCGCTCACTTTCACCATCTTTTATTCATGTCTTCCTTCCGCTTTTCCCTTTCCTAATATTTTTTTTGTTATCCAACTTTTTAAGTTTCGATTTTCGCCGGTGCAATGCCCATAAGGCAGAGAGCGACGGAGAGAATCTCGATGAGAAAGATATTCCTTTGATAATAGGAAACTTTCCGAATGCAGTGGTATCACCAATGGCCCAAATTTTCAGCAGTTTCGATCTGTTCTGTCTTGGTTATCATGGAAAAATTAATATCTTCATCCAAACATACGGCTTAGTTGGTGGTCAGTTATTCTCTGCCATTTTGCTGCTACATTCCAAACATAGATACTTATTTTCACAAGTATCAACTCAATTGCCTCGGGGTGCTGTATTGGACCTAGGATGCATGTCTAACGTTCAATCCCGCTGAGTGCACAGCTAACTAAAGGTTTTTCTCCAGCCTTCGCAAACGTGTTCCTCACGTACAGTAACGTTAATCATCTGCCATGGGACTACTAGAGCTACGAGTGTCATTGCCTACCTAGGTAATGCCGATGATGGTATCCCTTCACACACAATATCATTAATATATTACATTATGTTATGTACCATCGAAGTTTTTGCAATAACAAGAACAGGCCAATAACTAATTTTGGTTCTTTTAATCCCTTTTGCATGGTTCATACTATCCACTAATGGATACGTACGTTTTTGAATTTATTCCAAATAATTATTTATTTATTATTATTATCTATTTCCAAATAATTATAATTTTAAGCATTTGCTCCGTCTCGACCTTAGTATTTTTGTTTTATATAGAGCCTGTTGTTGTTCTGCGAAAAAAAAACTGAGATTATATTCCTTTTTTTCAATCTCCTTTTCAAGTAAAAAGTCATAGAATTTTAATAATTTTGCTTATTCTGGACCCAATATTTTTAAATATTATTCAAAGTTTTATGGTAAGAATCTCCAAAGAAAAACATTTTCTCGCTCAAACTTTATTCATACTGCCCTACATGTTTCGTGGTTTACATACCACCTCTTCAGGGGTTATCCATTTCTCAAGTGCTCGTTCCCTCTTCCGTTCGTTGCTACTGGGAGGTATCGATGAAGTTCCCGTTGAGGCAAGCCATAAAACTATGAAGAATAATTTTAATGTTTATTATAATTAATTTGAAATATATATATTTCTACATTGGGGAATTATTTTTATAATACTAACATTGATTGTAGAGGTGTAATTAATTTTTTATTTAAATGAATTCCGCATCGTTGGTGATTCACTCATCAATCAGGAGAACTTAAAGAAAAACAGTTAACAGTGTCATAAATGAGTAATGGAACAAAGAGATTCTTAAAACCATTTATAAAAACTAGTGTATGTAAAAGTCAGGTTATTTTAAATAATATTTTTTAGTGAAAATATATACAGATTAAAATATGAATAAATGGTTCATTTCATAACTGAGAATCATTTCAATAGTGCATAATTTCAAAAATGAATGTATATCAAATAGAGGGTTAATACTGTTAGTATAAATGATACTGTTGTCATAGCTATTGATGAAGATAGTCGTCTCTGGCTGATGATCTAGTACATCATCATTGTCTGTCACAAGTTGTACTCAGGTAGATTGCCGCTTGTCACTAGGTTTTATACTTATGTTGGGTTGTTCACATTGTACTCCGGGTCTGTGTATTTACATCTTAGCACAATGAAATGAAGGCTGGTTTAGTGCTAGTCCAGGTGTAGTGTTTTCGAGGTAATAGGTCGTTTTTACAGATATGTCTGTCATCCATATTACACTGTTTGAGTTTTTATGAGTTATTGCGTTTGTTTGTGGGTTTAGGTACTTTTTGAAGTAATAATGGTTCCTGGAACCATCTACAGTAAAATATAATGTGATAATCTGTTTTGTCGTTGAGATTTATTCTACGAAATTTCCATGTTTTGCCTGTCTTTAATTCTCAAGACACTGAAGCTTCAGCTAATACCCCTACCATTTTTTTTTCGTGTTGGAGTAAGTGAATATGTATGTATGTCAAGCTTGGATTACTACCTAGTTCCTTTGTGATCTGGTAAAAATACCATATGCTTTGTAGCTCGACCAGATAGCTAAGGTTATTTGAATTGAAATTTCAGTTGAGGGGATAATAAAAAATGTAAAGAGATGTAGAGAAAACCCCAGAAGTTAAAGTTATCCACTTATGAAAAGAGGAATTGGTGAAAGAGAGGCAGATAGTAATCCACTAAAGATAAGTGGTTGTTCCATTGAGAGTGCTCTCTCCACTCGAAGCAACTAGGCACACACTAGTTCCAAAGGCCACTCCCTTTTATACACACTGCCTATACACACTGCTTATATACCAACCTTTCAGCCTACTCCCTACAGGGCTATACTCCAGCATCATACATTTCCTAGTAACCAATACCCCTTGGTGATTAGTCGGCTCTACAAGGTATAGTAGGGAAACTTCAATCAATTCGTACTATTCCAAAACCACCGCTAGACAAGAATCGTATATCCCCCCCCCCTGCGCGATCTCTGCCTCGTTCGTTTGGGAGTACCATGAGTCGTTTAGCTTATTGTTTAAAAAAAAACATTTTTGTTGGATAGTAACTTCAGAACCCATGGGAGTGGTAGGCTAGTATTTTTGGGGCAACCGCGGGAGCTTAGATTAGTACATTAGGAAAAAATGTGAGTAGTTTGGCTATTAAATTTAGGGAATCTGTTGGTAGTTTTGATTATTACAATTAGGAAATCTATGAGTAATTTTGACTATTACATTTAGGAAATCTATTGGTCGTTTTGACTATTACAATTAGGAAATCTATGAGTAATTTTGACTATTACATTTAGGAAATCTATTGGTAGTTTTGACTATTACATTTAGGAAAACTATGGGTAGTTTTTACTATTACATTTAGGAAAACTGAGGGTAGTTTTGACTATTGCATTTAGGAAAACTGAGGGTAGTTTTGACTATTACATTTAGGAAAACTGAGGGTAGTTTTGACTATTACATTTAGATGAGGGTAGTTTTGACTATTACATTTAGGAAAACTGAGGGTAGTTTTGACTATTACATTTAGGAAAACTGAGGATAGTTTTGACTATTACATTTAGGAAAACTGAGGGTAGTTTTGACTATTACATTTAGGAAATCTATTGGTAGTTTTGACTATTACATTTAGGAAAACTGAGGGTAGTTTTGACTATTACATTTAGGAAAACTGAGGGTAGTTTTGACTATTACATTTAGGAAAACTGAGGGTAGTTTTGACTATTACATTTAGGAAAACTGAGGGTAGTTTTGACTATTACATTTAGGAAAACTGAGGATAGTTTTGACTATTACATTTAGGAAAACTGAGGGTAGTTTTGACTATTACATTTAGGAAAACTGAGGGTAGTTTTGACTATTACATTTAGGAAAACTGAGGGTAGTTTTGACTATTACATTTAGGAAAACTGAGGGTAGTTTTGACTATTACATTTAGGAAAACTGAGGGTAGTTTTGACTATTACATTTAGAAAACTAAGGGTAGTTTCGACTATTACATTTAGGAAACCTTAAGGGAAATCAGTCGTACTTATGACGCGATTTTCAAATAATTTCCGCTTAGGTCCATCGTTCCGACCTAGGAGGTCCATTCAAAATTATATATATATATATATATATATATATATATATATATATATATATCTGTTAACGTTCTTGTCGTAATGTTTGTTTGATCCTTACCAAACTGGGTATCTAAACGTTTTATGTAAAAATGAAACTAGCTAAGGTAGCCGTCGTTGCTCGGGATATCGTAATAATAATTGTCTTTGTAATGTAAGGATTCACAATCCATAATATCTTTCTTGTGTCATAGACTATATTATTCATAACCGTGGATTGTTTTCGGTTTCCCGAAACCGGACAATAGCACAGCTACATCAGGCAGTACATTATTGAAAATACCCTTTTGTGCTACAGGAAAGTAAACTTTATATTCATAATGGTACGTAGTATGTTCAGTAATGTATAATACATTAAAGGAGGAGAATGAATAGGTAGCCGATGTAACTAGGTGCACCTCCCCAGCAATTTTCCTCCACCTGTCTTCACAGACATTTATTTATGATAAGCAAACAAATTCGTATTCCTGAAAATAAAGCTACATTGCTAAAAGTATAATCATATAAGAACTTATAATTGTTTCAGTTCTCTGATAAACTGGTAGTTGTATTATTTCTTTTGTTTGAATAAAATAAATTCTCCTCAATTCAAATCCTCCCAGTATTTAGAGCAAGAGTTTATGCATAGACTTAGAACAATAAAGTATTCGTAAACGTAAGGAGAAGCAAATAGAATATACAGCTCACAATGATGTTATGGGAATAGTTGTAAGTAGCACAAAGGAAGTAAACCCACACCTTCACAGGCTCAATTTAGCCAACCTACCACTAATTTCGGATCTAAATTATGTTTACATTAACCAATCTGATCACAATACTATACGGTTTTGTACAAGTAATGATCATATTTAAATAAAATATAGTATTAAATAGAATTAAATGTAAACTGACGTTTCTCATTAATTAATGTTTATTCTTTTTTTAATTTTTATTCTGTTGGTCTATGAGAATAATTGGTCAGCCTATAATCTAAGTTGGGTTAGCAGTAATATACGTTACATACCAAGTTTCATAAAATTCGGTTTAGCCGTTTATGCGTGAGAAGCTAACAAACAAATAAACAAACAGACACAAAAAATACAAATTACAGATATCCCGTTCGCGGAGCACCTACGTCATGGACATTTTGGGAAACTGTGAGTGGTTTGATTAGTTCATTTTGAAATAGGCGAATGGCTAGTAAAGTTCTTTTCTAGTGACTGGTTTGATCAATACTTGTGGCCAGATGCAATGTTTTGGGGAAAGCATGAGTCTTTTGGCCACTATTTTTGGGGTAATTGGAGATTGGTTTGACCCGTTTTGGGGAAAGAATGAGTATTGTGGCCACTATCTTGGTGTAATTGGAGATTGGTTTGACAGGTTTTAGGAAAATCGTGAGCCTTTTGACCACTATTTTTGGGGAATTGGAGATTGGTTTTACAGGTTTTAGGAAAATCGTGAGCCTTTTGACCACTATTTTTGGGGAATTGGAGATTGGTTTGACCCGTTTTGGGGAAAGAATGAGTATTGTGGCCACTATCTTGGTGTAATGGGAGATTGGTTTTACAGGTTTTAGGAAAATCGTGAGCCTTTTGACCACTATTTTTGGGGAATTGGAGATTGGTTTTACAGGTTTTAGGAAAATCGTGAGCCTTTTGACTACTATTTTTGGGGAATTGGAGATTGGTTTTACAGGTTTTAGGAAAATCGTGAGCCTTTTGACCACTATTTTTGGGGAATTGGAGATTGGTTTTACAGGTTTTAGGAAAAGTAAGAGCCTTTTGACCACTATTTTGGGGTAATTGGAGATTGGTTTTACAGGTTTTGGGAAAAGTGAGCCTTTTGGCCACTATTTTTGGGGAATTGGAGATTGGTTTTACAGGTTTTAGGAAAATCGTGAACCTTTTGACCACTATTTTTGGGGAATTGGAGATTGGTTTTACAGGTTTTAGGAAAATCGTGAGTCTTTTGGCCACTATCTTGGGGTAATTGGAGATTGGTTAGTGAAGTTAGTGGTCAAAGCGTGAGAGGTTTGACTAGGTCTTTAGTGGAGTTGGCGAATGATTTCGTTTCGAGTTTCTATCACCCACAATTCCAAATCTATGTACGGTATTATGAGAAAAGTGCTCTAGAACCAATCTTGTTAATGTCTTCCCGTAATTCTAATAATAAACGAGAACATACCCCATTTATCGAATTGTGACTTGAGTGAGTTTTGGTGGGTATTGTTCAGCAGGTGTATCAAAACTCGGTCTGTGAATTAGCTCTAGCTCTTCCATGATTATATGCAGTACCATCATTTCTTGGGACGGGCAGGAGTGGGGGTTGTAAGGGTGGCCTGAAATTAAAAATAGTGGTATTTCGTTTTCTATTGGTTTTTCTGCCAATATGCAAATGACACAAGTTGTTTATTTTGTTATTTAAAGTAACTTTTGTCGTATAAGTATGTATAAACGAGATATACACTAAATCAAAAGCGGGAGCCAACAGTTTTATTGGGCACTAATGATTGAACCGAACTTAACAATACTCGGTATGTGAATTAATGTGCATTAATATTTCCATGATTATAAGATATTTTAAATGTTTTCTGCTCACACGGGAGTGGGGGTTATGAGGGGGGGGGGACTGAGATGAAAAATTGCGATATTTCGATTCCCAGTGGGTTATCAACGATTTTCTTTGAAAATATATCCATTAGTCAGTCAAGGGTGATTTCCCGGGCATCACGAGGTATATTAGCTAGATTGTATATACAAAACTCGTACATTATAGATGATATTTAATTATAATAAATGGCATCCTGATTATGATTGAATAATTCACGGTGTGTCAAACATGGAGAGGGAATGATTGGTAACTCATTTTCATTTACTCTTTTGAACTAAAATTTCTATTCTATAAGTACCTTACCCTATTGCCCAGAGGGTAGTATAATTGTACACATTGAAGGCCTGCTATAAAAATGGTTACCTCAATATTCAGCCTCTAATGATTTCCCAAGCGAAACCGGGTACCTATGCCCATATATATATATATATATATATATATATATATATATATATATATATATATATATATATTATTGGTCTATTTAACTCAAGCATTAAGCAAGTTATTAGTATTTTCTTGTTTTCTGCACTCAGCCTCCCCCCCTTTCTAGTCAACGTTTTTTTGCATAGAAATAGAAAATATATGATGAGATAAGGTTACAAAAATATTATACCTGCAGGTGGGAATTCTGCTTAGTTTTTATGTGGCCCCTGCGAGATGGAATTTTAGAGTTTGTGAATATGCGCAATCAAAAGACTAAGAACAAGAGAAAAAGACCCTAGTACAAGAGAAAAATTATATTTGATTTCCATGGCAACAAGATAAAGATGAAAAAAGTAGTCCAAACTGTGGGAGATAATCTGTAAGTGGAGCGGAAACCAATTAACCCTAGAACTACCAAGGGGGGGGGGGCTCCTTGAGCCCACAACTTTTTGTTTTTGTTCCCTATCACCCAATTTTAATGGGATATTTTTGATATTTTATGTATTCCTCAGAAAAACATCCTAGAGTGAGGGCATAACAATAAAATTAAATAAAAAAATTTCTATGTTGAGAAAAAAAATTTTTTTTGACGTATGGGCTCGAGGAGCCCCCCCCCCTTGGTAATACAAGGGGTAGTTATACACTTAAGTACCAAGGGGGGGGCTCCTCGAGCCCATTGATATTTAATACTACTTTTAACTAGTAATTCAAGTGTTATTAATTATATTGCTCCCATAATAATTACTTTGATGTAATTTTAACATAAACCAACCTTCTCAAGTTTTTTTTTTCTCAAAAAAAATATATATTCTCCCCATATAATTTTTTTTCATATAAAAATATATTACTGAGATGGTTATAATTATTGCTCCTGATAGGTACTTTTTTAGAAAAGAGAAGATTTTCTAGGTTGTTCCCAACTAGGGGAACAGTTAGTCCATGCTGCATCCTGGATAAACACTCGGAAAAAAAATTATTGTGCAAAAGCACCGATAATTGCATTACGAATCTGATAATTAGATTTTCTTAAATTATTATTCTATTATAATGTTATAATAACTTAGATATAGATAACTTTTTATTCTAACAATGTTTAGATATTTTCCTCCAGTAGAATAAAATTACATTTAATTTAAAGTCATCCTTTTTTCCCCATCCGAACTTTTTTTTTTAATTTATTTTTATTTTTGTATTTAATTTTTTTTTTTAATTTCTTTTTTTCACAGGTGTCATAAGAAACGTTCATTAAACATAATCCAATAGAAATAAAAATTTTAAAAAAATTATACAACCAAAATAAAAGGTTTTTAAGGTTGTTGGCTCGAGGAGCCCCCCCCCCTTGGTAATCCATGCGACCTGGGAGAGGTCGGTAATACTAGGGTTAATCTGATTCGTCGGTAATTAGCCAATTGCACAAGTGCCTGGAAGGGGGTAATTAATTATCTAGTTACCCAAGTGGTTTCGCGGTTCGAGTAATGAACGCCCAGTTTTCATAGGAATTTCTTTTGGTTTATTTTTGCCAAAAATAAAATAGAATCTTTCCGCCTTATGTGATTTCCCGAGCGACGCCGGGTACCTTGGCTAGTATATATATATATATATATATATATATATATATATATATATATATATATATAACCTTCCACTGGTAACACTATTTTGACACGTTAGAAAGGTAACACGAGGTGACGAGTCACCCCAAGTGATTATTTAATCAATAAAGGAGATTAATGTTAAAACAATGATTTATTTATATTTTGACATTTATATTAAATTATTATTAATACAATCGACAACTGAAAAATGAAAAATAGATTGAAAAATCACTACTTGAAGCAGTTGCTACACACTTACTTGTGATGCTCGCTGCACGTAGGTTTTTTGCATTTCCTGCAGGCAGTTTTTACTTTTTTGTCATTTGCTCGTGTGCTTAGATGTAATTTTCACGACGAATGCATATTTTCAGGTTTGTAAATTGAGCATTTCTTTCAACTATAGTTGGGTCAATAAGTAAGTTTAGGGCATCAAGATCAGATGTGATGTTTGAATAGGTTCTTGTTTGAGGGATTTTTACAATATTATGGGCTTGTGTTCTGGTTGGTTTGGTGGTTTCAATGACCATACATGACCATTTATACAGTGTCCGAAGACGGTGACGTATCTTCCTCCTCTTCTGAAGAGTATCCTTTTATTATTATGGCACCAACATCAATTTCTTCCTGTAGGATATCTTCTTCACTACTTGAATCATCACCAGAATTTAGATTGCTTTCATCCTCTAGACACTCTTTCACGAATGCGGCAAAGTTTGGGTCATTAACATTGCAGGAATCCACTTTATGCAAATAAATGTTAAAAAAATTCGGCAACCGAGAAAGGTAACAGGGGTTACTAGTCACCCCAAGCACGTGATAAATCAAGTAAACAGGCTCTGACACGGAGGCAAACACTCTCAATCGAACAATCCTAACGCGAAATCAGATTAGCTAGTGACTAACGTTTGCCCTACCACGTCAACCAACTAACGAAGATGTTGTGAAGTGTTCCGCTGTTGAGGTTATGCTTGGTTGATTTCATCCATGATACTTAGTGTTGTACGAATGAAAAGGTTAAATAACGAGCCCTCTAAAGATCAAATATACATTTTCGAGGCTCGAATGAAAATCTTTATGATTTTATCAAACGACATATTTTCGTGTACCTCTACTAGTAGTGATTTGGTGTTGGGAAGCAAAGTATGGTAGCTTGGAATATGTCGTTCCATGATTGATTTATTGTTAAAGTGTGTTAACTAAAAGAGGCTGAAAATTAAAAAAATAAATAATATGTTTTGGTTAATGTTCTAGAGAGAGAAAAAACATTTTTAGAAAACTAAAGTTGAAAAAGATTGGGTCTTTATAATTGTTCGGTCTGACACATAATAGCGGAGATATTCTTAAATTCCAACTCTAGCACCCCCCTCCCTCCCACTGATTCCAGCAATTTATGAACTTGATCTTTAGTTATACATAAATGTTTAAATAGTTATGTATCAAACAATCAAAATTTGCGGACATTTTTTGAAATGTCTGTTAGTTGATTATTTTTTTTTATTTTTCAAATCCATGAAATGTTATAGCTAAATGAAGGTTATTTTATCTACTTGTAAAGGGAATAAATCAGCTGTTCTGGTTCAGTTGGCTGTGGAATCAATAAGTGAATTCCCGCGGTTTCTGGCTGACAGCTGTCCGTGGTTATTATGCTCCCTCCCACCGCTCCTTGGCCTTTATTAACTAGTATTAAACAACCAATGCCCTTCTTCTCTCCTTAACCGTTCAAATAGACGAGGGAGAATTCAAAATGGAGAGCCCGTTAGAATTCAAAGTGACAACTATCCAACCTTTTTTAAAAAATAACTAACTCACGCCTGAAACACTCTTAAAAATAGATTGTAATGAAATTAAGCCATTAGTAGTTTAAGGATGGTGACTAAACTAAAAACTTTCTTGATCCCATAAAAATTATGCAAAGAAATGTTGGTCAAGGAGTAAAGAAAATGAAGTTCAATTATACTGGGTATTAATAGATTTTCACTATGAAGATCAATCATTTACTTGAACACGTTTAGCGAGTTTTGACAAATGTCTTCAAATCCGACCTACAATATGACAGAAATGAGTGATTTTATGTGTATATATATATATATATATATATATATATATATATATTATAATGAAAGGTTAATTAAATTATTATTATTTAAATTTAATCTATTTACCGGCTACTTCTCAGGGTCATATATTGCACGGCAAGCATTATCGTTTCCACCATCTCTGCTATAAGAGCTAATTTATCTATTTAATCAGAGATATAGCACATTTAGACTAGATAATTAAAGAAACACTTACTCTCTCTTTGCATCTTGGGAGTCGACTGCTGTTCATGTCCCGAGAGATTGACCCTTGGACTCATAGGGGTCTGCTGTCCGTCCTTGACAGGTGCTGCTACCTCGTTTAAAGCCTAGTACTAATTACTCTGATCTCATAGATATAGAGACAGCGGGGTGGCTCTAAGGCTCAACCGTTACATATGCCCCCCAGGGAGAAAAAAAAATTATATTTTATATTATAAATTTTTTTTTATTTTTATTTAATTTTTTTTTATTTTTTTTTATGACAATAAATATATTATATATTTTATTTATTTTAATATTACTAAATTTTTTATTCTTTTATTTTTTATTTATAACAATAAATCTATTACACAGATTTTTATGATTATTTACATTATTAAATATTTTTTTTTTTTTTTTTTATAATTTCTATTTTCAAATCACCCATTACCTCTTCCAAAATTTTTATTGAGTGGTTTGTAATTGGAATTCCCACTACTATTATAAAATTGTCGGGAAACCTTATCCGGGTTTCTCGGATGAACGCTATTACTAGGGGGGAAATGACAGTCGACCCCCAAGATGCAAAGAGAGAGTAAGTGTTTCTTTAATTATCTAGTCTAAATGTGCTATATCTCTGATTAAATAGATAAATTAGCTAGAGATGGTGGAAACGATAATGCTTGCCGTGCAATGTAAGACCCTGAGAAGTAGCCGGTAAATAGATTAAATTTAAATAATAATAATTTAATTAACCTTTCATTATATAAAATGGCCCCAACGTGAAAGGGCACGGCTTAAACATTTTTTTTAAATTTAAACATTTAAAATATTTATGTAGGTTATTCATTTAAAAAAAAAAAAAAAAAAATTTAAATAACATAGATTATAAAAATGGATATTAATACTAATAGCAAAAGTTTTGAGGATAGGATTAGTGATGTAGAACAGGAAAGTAATAATTTGGATCTTGAAAATCTATCTATTGAAAGTGAACCGTTAGAGGGAACACAGACCAATAATATCATATATAAAGATCAGGATAGACATATAATTCAATTAGAGGATTCGGGAATACCTCTATCTACTTAGATAGCAAATTTGAGCTTTTTGGGATTTGAACAACCGCGAGGTACTTCTACCAGAATAATAGATAATTTAAACGATTTAAAAGGACAAAAAGAGGTCAGTAGTCCTATCGAAAAAGATCAAAACATGCTGGAAGCTATAATGAACTTAATAAAAGCAGGAAATACTAAATTGGAAGCCAAACTAGAAGAAAATAATAACAAACTAGAACAAAATAATAATAAACTAGAAGAAAATAATAACAAACTAGAAGAAAATAATAACAAACTAGATGAATTTAAACAAGAAGTTAGAAATAGTATCGAATCATTGAAAATAGATATTGAGCAAACTCGAGTAGATGTATCAAACGTGAGAGAAGAATTTCTGAATGAGATAAATAATCTTAAAAACGAAAATGAAATAAACTTAAAATCTTTAGAGAATAGGTTAGCAGGTGAAACAGAAAATTTAAAAAAAAAAACCGTTCAGACTAGAGAACTACTAAAAACGGAATTAATGGATGAAATGGATGCCAAAATAATAGAAACCCGACAAGAATGCCATCAACAGAAAAACTTAATTCGGAATGAATTAAAAGGGGAAATTGATCATGAAAAGATTATTCAAGAGAAGATAAATGATCAAATAAATCTAAATATTCAGAAAATAACTCACGAAAATAAACAAATAATTGAAGATAGATCGTTAATACAAATAGAGAATTTATTAGAGACAGATTTCAAAATAGGAGGTATAGCTGATGAAATGGAAAGTATCTGGCAAGAATTAAAAAAAGTTCAGATAGGTCATTTGCCCAACTGTAAAGAAATTAGAGTCAATCCTGAAGCGAGATATTCTAAATTTAGTGATAGTCGACAGGAGAGCCCTACTGACTTTCTGTCTGAATTAGAAAATTATTTTAACATTTATGGAGTAGATACATGGGGAAAACAAGAGTTAATTATTTCAGAGTGCATGAGGGGAGTTCCCAGAACTTGGTGGCTGATTGAAAAGGAATTTATTAGAAATTTCAGTCATTTTAAAGAAAGATTTTTAAATAAATATTGGGGAGAAAATAGGCAGGATGAATGTAGAAATCAAATTACCAATGGGAAATATCGCCCAGGAGAAAATTTAACTATGGATGATTATGCCAGGAAATTATTTAAAGACTGTAAATATCTTAATCCACCTTTTCCCGAGTCTTATCAAATAAAATGCATAATAAAACACTTCCCATGGCAAATACAATGTATCTTGGGGGTCGGCCAAATCAGTAATAAAGAGAAATTTCTTGACCTTTGACAAAAATTACCAGCTCAGGATATCAGGAGGGGAACGGATGGAGAAGAAAATCGGGAGAATGAGGAAAACAACCCAAATAGAGTGAGAAATAGACAAAGAGAAATTTTGATAGAGAAAAGGGATCGAAATTCATGGAGTAGGCCACCAGGTTATAACAGGAGACATAGTCATTTCCCCCCTAGTAATAGCGTTCATCCGAGAAACCCGGCTAATGTTTCCCGACAATTTTATAATAGTAGTGGGAATTCAAATTACAAACCACTCAACAAAAATTTTGGAAGAGGTAATGGGAGATTTGAAAATAGAAACTATAAAAAAAAAAAAAAAAAAAAAAAAAAAAAAAAAAGTTATTATTAATATAGAATAGGTAATATATTTATTGTTATAAATAAAATAACATATTGTGTTAATTAAATATAAAATAATATAATAAATAAAAAAAAAATGAATAAATAAATAAAATGAAAATAAACTAAAAATTAAATAAAAAAAAAATAATATAAAATATAAAATTTTTTTTTCTCTCTGGGTGGGCATATGTAACGGTCGAGCCTTAGAGCCACCCCGCTGTCTCTCTATATCTATGGGATCAGAGTGATTAGTACTAGGCTTTCAACGAGGTAGCAGCACCTGTCAAGGGACGGACAGGAGCCCTGTGAGTCCAAGGGTCAATCTCGGAGGACAAGAATCGGCAGTCGACTCCCAAGATGCAAACAGAGTAAGTGTTTCTTTAATTATCTAGCCTAAATGTGCTATATCTCTGATTAAATAGATAAATTAGCTCTTATAGCAGAGATGGTGGAAACGATAATGCTTGCCGTGCAATATATGACCCTGAGAAGTAGCCGGTAAATAGATTAAATTTTAATAATAATAATTATAATTAACCTTTCATTATAATATATATATATATATATATATATATATATATATATATATATATATATATATATATATATGCCATGGACAGTATATGTGCAATTTGTAGCTTTGCTGACTGTTTGTTAGTTTGTAACCTTTTCATGCTTAAACGGGTGTACCAAAATTTTATGAAGCTATGTCCATGTATTACTATTAACTAAAATTAGACTTTATGCTATACGAATATTCTGAGAGACGAACAGGAGTGGGGGGGGGGGTTACAAGGGAGACCAGGAATGAAAAATCGAGATATTTCGTTACTTACTGTATTTTTTGTCGTATTTTTTTTTTGTTTTTTTGTAATAGTTTGGTTGTAATAGGCTAAAACTATAAAAGGGGTCAACAATTTAAAAGGGGACGACAGACTTAACTGAGCTCAACCAAACTCAGTATGTGAATTAACATTAACTCCTCCATAATTATACAATGTACTAACATTTCTTGGGATGAAAAGGAGTAGGGATGATAAAGGAAGCCTGAAATGAAAAATCGGGATATTTCGTTTCCTATTGGTAAGATGTGTTATATATTTGAAGAGGCCTTTGAAGCTATGTGACATGTATTTGTATACGAATAGTTGTAATACAATCAAATTAAATTTGATGAGACACGGTTATTCAAAGAAAATAATCTTGCAATAAGACTAATTAGATATTACTTTATTCCACACCAAGAAAGTGTTAACTTTGGTCAAGTAAGCAGCATGTTTTGCAGGAAGAGGCTAATGGCCAACATTGTTACAGAGTCTGTTGTGTTGAGGGTTCTAATCCCAGGTGGAATGTTCACTCCATTCCCAGACATACTTCATTAAATGAAGTTGATAGTTTCACCCAGCTTAGGAAATGATGATAGTAACATTTGAATAATCCGTTCCATTACGAAATCGGGGATACAATTAATGAAGCAAATCAAAATCAGGACATGTGAAAAATAAATAGCGAAATTCCGTTGTATATAAAAGCAACGTAATTGTAAATAACTCGAACGAGTGAATAAAAAAGGAAAAACAATATTTAGTTGGCCAGTACTACATAATTCATTGTCTGAATAAGCATTACTTTGAGGCGCGAGTAATGATGGGAACTTTAATATGAGTAAAATTTCACGGTTATTTAACCACCTAAAAAGATAGTTTACACAAGCAGCCATAAACTGTCAGCAAATCAGTAAAGGCTAGTCGTTGGTTGCCCTGGCTGACCCAGCTGTGTTATAAATGTTTTCTTCGGAGATTGGAAATGCTACAGAATGACTGGGAGCTTGCCAGATGTCTTTCTTTACGAATATATTATTTTGATAGGGCTCACACCAACAACATATGCCCCCCCCGCCACTTCTTTGCAAAAATGTCATTCCTAACTTAAGCATTTGCTTCCCACAGGAAATAGTTCTGTCTTCCCCGGAGCCCGATTCCTCTCCCAAGAATTTTATCACTCCAATAAATCGGTATAAAGGGTTCCCACATTATTCCTCTGGTATAAATATATTTCAAATCCCAAACCTAACGTACGTTTAAGATCCCTTTTGTGTCTATTGTACTCCAACTCTCTATTACATTTGGATAATGCTTGGGGTAAAATCAATTTTGCTTTTATTTTATTGCAGCAGCCTTACTGCGGCAATAGGCAGTGGAATGTCTAAAAATATAAAAATGCCCACAATCAAATTACTTTCAATGCATTTAGGTTGGGTTTCACCAACAATCGACTCCGCCAAATTTAAATTAATATAAATTTACTTATAATTGAAAAAATCGCCAATAATAAAGACACTTAGGTCTAATTAAACCAAATTACCAAGAAATAAAACTCAGCTGATTTCTTGTAGTCTCTCTAAGAGCAGACTGGGGGAAAACCGAAATTCCTATCCGGCATACTACTTATATTTCTGATAAATGTATTATCCTTTATAAGATGAATTTTGACCTTTATTTTGACCGCTTAGACAGCTGCCTTGCAGGGTTGATGTGACCGCTTAGACAGCTGCCTTGGAGGGTAGATGCGACCGCTTAGACAGCTGCCTTGCAGGGTTGATGTGACCGCTTAGACAGCTGCCTTGCAGGGTTGATGTGACCGCTTAGACAGCTGCCTTGCAGGGTTGATGCGACGGCTTAGACAGCTGTCTTGCAGGGTTGATGCGACCGCTTAGACAGCTGCCTTGCAGGGTTGATGCGACCGCTTAGACAGCTGCCTTGCAGGGTTGATGTGGCCGCTTAGACAGCTGCCTTGCAGGGTTGATGTGACCGCTTAGACCGCCTTAGACAGACTGCCTTGCAGGGTTGATGTGGCGGCTTAGACAGCTGCCTTGCAGGGTTGATGTGGCGGCTTAGACAGCTGCCTTGCAGGGTTGATGTGACCGCTTTAGACAGCTGCCTTTGCAGGGTTGATGTGACCGCTTAGACAGCTGCCTTGCAGGGTTTTGATGTGGCCGCTTAGACAGCTGCCTTGCAGGGTTGATGTGGCCGCTTAGACAGCTGCCTTGCAGGGTTGATGTGGCCGCTTAGACAGCTGCCTTGCAGGGTTGATGTGACCACTTAGACAGCTGCCTTGCAGAGTTGATGTGACCGCTTAGACAGCTGCCTTGCAGGGTTGATGTGACCGCTTAGACAGCTGCCTTGCAGGGTTGATGTGACCGCTTAGACAGCTGCCTTGCAGATGATGTGACCGCTTAGACAGCTGCCTTGCAGGGTTTGATGTGACCGCCTAGACAGCTGCCGATCAGGGTAGATGTGACCGCTTAGACAGCTGCCTTGCAGGGTTGATGTGACCGCTTAGACAGCTGCCTTGCAGGGTTGATGTGACCGCTTAGACAGCTGCCTTGCAGGGTTGATGTGACCGCTTAGACAGCTGCCTTGCAGGGTTGATGTGACCGCTTAGACAGCTGCCTTGCAGGGTTGATGTGGCCGCTTAGACAGCTGCCTTGCAGGGTTGATGTGACCGCTTAGACAGCTGTCTTGCAGACTTGATGTGGCCGCTTAGACAGCTGCCTTGCAGGGTTGATGTGGCCGCTTAGACAGCTGCCTTGCAGGGTTGATGTGGCCGCTTAGACAGCTGCTTGCAGGGTTGATGTGACCGCTTAGACAGCTGTCTTGCAAGACTTGATGTGACCGCTTAGACAGCTGTCTTGCAGACTTGATGTGACCGCTTAGACAGATGCCTTGCAGGGTTGATGTGACCGCTTAGACAGCTGCCTTGCAGGGTTGATGTGACCGCTTAGACAGCTGCCTTGCAGGGTTGATGTGACCGCTTAGACAGCTGCCTTGCAGAGTTGATGCGACCGCTTAGACAGCTGCCTTGCAGGGTTGATGCGACCGCTTAGACAGCTGCCTTGCAGGGTTGATGCGACCGCTTAGACAGCTGCCTTGCAGGGGTTGATGTGACCGCTTAGACAGCTGCCTTGCAGAGTTGATGCGACCGCTTAGACAGCTGCCTTGCAGAGTTTGATGCGACCGCTTAGACAGCTGCCTTGCAGGGTTGATGTGGCCGCTTAGACAGCTGCCTTGCAGGGTTGATGTGACCGCTTAGACAGCTGCCTTGCAGGGTTGATGTGGCCGCTTAGACAGCTGCCTTGCAGGGTTGATGTGACCGCTTAGACAGCTGTCTTGCAGAATAGATGTGTCCGCTTAGACAGCTGCCTTGCAGGGTAGATGTGACCGATTAGACAGCTGCCTTGCAGGGTTGATAAGGCCGCTTAGACAGCTGTCTTGCAGACTTGATGTGACCGCTTAGACAGCTGCCTTGCAGGGTTGATGTGACTGCTTAGACAGCTGCCTTGCAGGGTTGATGTGGCCGCTTAGACAGCTGCCTTGCAGTGTTGATGTGGCCGCTTAGACAGCTGCCTTGAAGGGTTGATGTGACCGCTTAGACAGCTGTCTTGCAGACTTGATGTGACCGCTTAGACAGCTGCCTTGCAGGGTTGATGTGACCGCTTAGACAGCTGCCTTGCAGGGTTGATGTGGCCGCTTAGACAGCTGCCTTGCAGGGTTGATGTGACCGCTTAGACCGGGATTTAAAAATTAAATATACATCCGTTATTTCACTTAGAAAAGAGAACATGCAGGGAGATGAGGTGACAAGTATGTTATACCAGCACATGGGAAATCTGCTTAGTATACCCAGCCCCTATTTTTTTTCTCTTTCACCAATATTCCAGAATATATTAATTTAATCTAGAGTAATTATCCAACATATTTAATTCATATCATTGTATTATGGCTTGAAAGAGTATACTGTTTGTTAGTAGCCCAGCTGGAGAGATGGTTTCAGCGTGGGATAATTGTTGTCAGAACAGCTGTTCTTGACTCCCCGCCCGATATTTGTCTTCCTCCATCTTTACTCTTCTTATTCTCTTCAAACACTTCATTATTCATTTATACAATGCAATTAATAACGGATCGGTGAACACAAACTATGCATAAATGTGTGGCTATTTGACTTTTTCAAAGTGCAATAACGAAAATGGATGTATTCAAAATACCATTCCCAAGGTCCTTTCTGGATTCTCGCCTTTATAGTTATAACACATGGAATTCCTTCTTGAATGTTATATGATATACATGGTGCTTCAAAAAGAATGAACCGATTTCATTCAGCTATATCTTATTAACAGACAATGATACAAGATTGCAATAAAGACACATGTATTTAACCGGTGTTGAAGTTTTATGGAGTCTTCATCATGTTCCATTTTCTGCATCGCATCACAGAATGTTCGATGTTCGCGATGCTGGTGTAAAGCACCCTAAAGCTTTGAAATCAGTTCATTCTTATTGAATGACCCTGTATAACCACTAATTTGTTTACACATGTCCTACTACAGAAAAGTAAAATATGAGTAATACAACTGAAGTGTAAAATAGCATATCGGAGAACTGTCATTTATTAAGGAAGGAACATCTTTGGCAGAGAAATTAACATATTGCTGTTGAAACTTCTATACCACTATAGTTAGTTTTTTTTCTTCATACATTAATTAATTTACAACAAGGTTTGTTGACTTTCATCGCCTAAAAAAAATGCACTGTAAACCCATCAGTAAAAACGTCTAAAACCATTTACTTTTGAAGAAGAAATGAAATTGTTAAGATTGATATTTTGCAGTAGTAAGATAGTTATTTGTGGGCTTGAATAGATTAAAAATACCACAAGGTGCCGGGATATTGTGAAAACCAAATATTTGAGATATCACTGATTTAAACTGCCAATCGATGTAGTAAAGGATCAAACAGCTGCAAAGGTCCCTAAAGATATTACCTTACTGTTTGTTTGACCGTCACGTTGTTAATTCGTCCATCAGAATTAAACATTCAGGTCTGCTCTCTTCTTTACTCAATTGATGAAAAGCTTTGGCAATCGAAATGAGTTATATAAATGCTATTATGTACTTTTTTCACTATCATGATAATTAACTGAGAAAATCACATTTCTTTTTTAGATTTCAGCCTTCTGAGAACACCAACTCCTATTCATGTCATATTAAAGATACGCAGTTATATGCTGGAACGCTTTATTCGAAACTTAAATTCCAAATATTGTCTCCATTGGAGATTTATAGTGCGAGTTACATGCAAATCGTAGTGGTAAGACGTCATCAATTATTATATTTTCTTGACTCCAAAATGTTTATTTGTTCTATACCATTGACACAATTTAACGGATAAATTCGACTCAAAATAGGAAATCCGGCATAGGAATAGGGAGGGGTATTTTAAAATATCTCCGTTATTATGAATGAAATCGATAAATTTAATAGAATCAATATTGTTAAAACATTGACACTCTACATTTGTTGCTTTAACAATTTATTCCTAACTCATAAATTAAGGGAGTTATTCGTATTTCTTGTTGTCAACCTTGAGTAATAAACCTCTCTTCAAGTGTTCGGATTTTTATTTAGAAAATAGAGAATATATACCGATAACAAATTATTGTTAGTAATCAACATAAGAAGTTTTGTTGCTAACGACAAGAACGTTCTTTTTGTAGGAAATGTTATAAAATTTAAACAAAAATAAATTAGGCAACCATTTGTTCTAATAACCAGGCAGATATGTTTGCCGTATTACAGGCTCCGAAGTATGTAGATGAATTGGACAAACATTCTAGTACACACTGACAGGCAATTGCTTTTACACGAACTAGAAAACATAAAAAAGTCCGTCACGCAGGGGCTGCGTAAACTAAGCAGATTAAGTAAAGTTATACAATAAAGGAACTAGATTTCGGCGACCATAGCTCGTCCTTTACACTTAATAAAAATGCTAATATCTCGATCTTCAAGATAGAGAATACATGTATATATCAATATGTGTAGTAAATCTAATTTGCAATACGATTGATTCTATAAAATTTATCAATCCGACGTATAGTAACGGAGATATTTAGAATTTTCGAAAACCCTCCCCTCTAATCCCCCCCCCTCCCACTTGTCCGATTTCAGTCATTAACGAACTTTAGTTGTACATAAAACTTTTAAATATCGAGTTTAGTAATGATCAAGCAAAAATTGCGACCGCTAGAGCGTTAACAGACAAATATATATCTCTCTATATATATAGATATATATATAATTTTGAACGGACCTCATTTTCATCTTCTGGGTAGGATCGATGGACATTCGAAGAAAAGTTACAAAATTCGCGTCATGAGCACGACCTCAATAGCTGATTTCCCTTGAGGGGAAATCTGCTAAAAGCCACGATGAACAGAGGGGCTCAGGTTGGTGTGTGAGTTAAGGTGTTGGTCTTAATCTCATATGGTAAACCTAGTGTGGCGGGTTCTATTCCCCACAAGAGGTAGTTTACAATAAATTTACTCCAAAGGTATTACAATCTTTACTGAGATAAAAAAGTATTATTTTGTTGCTAAAGGGGTGTAACAGATAAAGGATTACATCTAAAATTATATATCCTGTTTAAACACGTTCAGTACGGCACGGGGTCAATTGACCCCGTACGTAACTGTCTCCCACGGGTCGGTTTTGAAGATAAATGTTCAAAAAATACATTGACTGTTTTTGCTTTGTACTAATAAATATAATTAAAAATAGTACGTTTATGCATTTCAAATCCAAAAAATACGTCGTATATCATTGAAAAAATGCACGGGGCTTTATGACCCCGTGCCGGCCTGGAGAGTGGTATTTGGGCTCTAGTCCGGCACGGGCTCATATAGCCCCGTGTTATTTCCCGTGCTTTTCCTGTGAACCGCTTGTTCTGTTATTTACAAAGGCTTATGTAAATGACAGAACGCGTCCCTCCCATTTCAGTTTACTTTTTGCTGTCGTTTCGAAACATTAATCTGTATAATGAGCAAATCACATGGCCGACAATTAGTGGATTTAGCTTTATTAAAAAAGTGTTTCGGGTGTTACGAAAAATTAAGAAAAAAATTGTCCTCTAAAGAAGCAGACAAAAAAGATAGAACGTATTGTGAAGAGTGCAACATGAAGTCAGTTTGTCTACAATGCTTCAACAACTGCCATAAATCTATATCCTAACCATTGTGATAATGAAGAATTGTTAATTACAAAATAATTATTTGTAAATTCATATTTTTTCTTTATTATGTTTATTTTCCAATTATTTGTTTAAACTAAACTCCTAGTTCCTAGTTGGTTTTTCTCGTTTTCTAATTTTATCTTTATAAACTAATAAATTTTGATTGTAATGTGTCGTAATTTAAAGTTAATTCATATTCACCCATTTTAATGTATAACAAAAATTAAAATCCTTTGTTGATCACCAAAATTATCACACAAAGGCGAAAAAAAGTTCCCGACAAGGTGAAAAATGTAAGGTAAATATTCATTTTTAAGTCACGTAACAAAAAATTGATGAAAACACGGCCTGCGACTGCCATATATTTTTTGATGTCCAAAGAGTAAAAAAATGTTTGAATATTGCAATTTAGTTCATTTTTCGAGTGGTAGTAACGCATTAAAAGGGGACAGATCGATTGACCCTAAACTCTTAAATTTATCAAAAACAATATCTACAATTGTAACTTTTTTTATGATTTATTTTAATTGTATTCCTTTATTGTTAATATTTAATGATTGTATTTGTTTACATCTTTTAATATGTATATATATTATTATAAAATATTTATATACATTATAAAAATTGTTATAAGTTTAGACGAAATTCAGGTATAATGCAAATATGCATGGGATGGCTGAAAAATAATACATAGGGCCACATAGGGTTACTATGTAGAGGAAATTACTAAAACAAATAATAAAAAACAATTAAAGAAAAGCTCTTTTTACTAATTCTGATAATTCATTTCTTCTTTCAAAGGAGAACAATATTCTGCAATAAATGTTGAAACTCATTAGAAATTTTTAATGGAGAAGGTAATTTTTATGCTAATATGAATTGAAAATTGTTTTAAATTAATTAATTTGTAAATATACAGCTGATTGTAGTTGAAGAGAAACGAAAATGATCTTAAAATATAAAATTCAGAATTCATTTATTAAAGAAATAGTATTGGAATCAAATATTTAGAACAGACTTTTTTCTTTGATGATACTGAAAAAGGTTTTTCTAAATTCTTTATATCTGACTCTTTACTGACGAATTTATTTATTCTGTTTTAATGATATGAATTTCTCCCTTTATTATTCTATTTCAATTTTAAAAATGTTGGGGAAAAGAGTCATCTCTGACAGAGGTTTAATTTTCCCCGTTGTCAATATTCCTAGAAGGTTGTCATATTCCCTACTCTCATATTTCCTTTCTCAGGATAACTATTTTCATTAAGTTTGTTTAAGTAATGAACCTTCCGTTTTTTTCAAAAAAAAACTCAATAAGGATTTCAATCAACGAGATCGGATCAGAAAGCTTCTGTGCAAGGCCTATTTCTTTTTGCGGCAACGTATGGAAGTTTTATTTCAGTTTGTTAATTCTGTACAGTTATTATCTCCCCTTCATTTTATTTCAGTGAAAGATATATTCAAAGAGGGCCTAACTCTTGTCCATTTAAAAGTTGTATTTTCCTGTATTGCCTGATGTAAATGAAAATGTTTGTGCATTTGATAAAAACACAAAAGGACTTTTAGCAAATTTTTCTTGAGGGAACTACATATATCATTAACTTAGTTAGCTTTTTATTGTAGGTTAATTCATTTCGATTAGCAGATATCCCTTAAAAGAAATCAGAAATTGAGGTTGTGCTTTTGACACGATCATATTTATTTATATATACATTTACATACAATACATTACATACGATCTCACCAAACAAAATTCAAAGCAATTACAATTTACACGGGTAGTCAAATTACGCTAAAATTACTAAATAATCATTCAATTCACCACCCTCTCATAGGACAAATTTGAAACGCATTAATTTTACTCTTCCAACAAGAATTCGACATCAATTTTCTACGGATTCAGGAATGTTCTGGAATTTTGGGTATTTAAAATGCTGACAGAGCTGTAAGCTAGGCTTGTAAATATTCCGAAATTATAGAAGGTTACTAAAAAGTACCCATTAGGACAGACAGACATCATAAACGAATGTCAGCAACATTGGAATATAACAAATAAAGAACAACATCTAAAGACATTCACTTTTACACAACACAATTATTAACCGGACATGGCTCAATTAAAGTGTATCTAAACAAATATAAGCTGACAAATAACTCATTATGACAATGCGATATTACTGCTGTACAGACTTACGCCCAAACGAGATGTACCTTTTAAAAGAGGCAGTAATGAAAATAACAAACCAATGGAGTCTTGAGGATAGATTTCGTTCACTAGGTACAGTAAAACACTTCGGAAATTTGCAGAAGTGGTATACCAGAAAATAAGTTATTGGAATAACTATTATGAGTAAATTAATAATATTCATCACTTAAAGTTTTGTATAATAATGATCTTATTTATATATTAGAGTTTCGTTCAATTATTTATGTATATATTTAATGAGGCAAAATTCTATCTAAGCTATTTGTTATTAAACTACAAATAAATGTAATGTACTATATTGTGGGGGCATGTAGGAAATAAACACCCTCTCTCAACGTATTCTTCATCCAGAATACACACACACACACACACACACACACATATATATATATACCAAACTCGGAATATAAGCTTTATATGCAAAATTAAAGATCAAATACGCTAACGGCTGAAATATAAGTAGTAGGGGTGTAGAAAATGGAACATTTGTAATATCTCTGTTATTATAAGTTGGATAGAAAAATGGTTAAGAACCAATCTTATTTAGAATATAAGCAGATATAAATGTTAATATTTACATATTTATTCTATTACAAATATTAACCAAGATATTTGGATTTTTTGTTTTCACACTTCAGTAAACCCCCACTCCAACTCTATATTAAACATTGTTTTCAAAAGACCTTTATTGTGGGAAATACATAAAAATCTGTTTGTAGTCGTCATCGACTATGATTGTACGTTCTTCCCTCAATATTCGATATTAACCCGTTTCAGTCGTCACTAAAGATCATAGTGGATGCTGCAGGAAATCGGAGAGAGGGGAAATTCCAAAATTCCAAATAACTCCATATTATAAGTTAGATTGCGAAATTTGTTGATCCAATATTGTTGAACTACTGATGGTCTACAACTGTTGTTCTATGCAATTTTTTCTTAACTTCAATATTAAACGAACTATTTGGGCTTCCTTGTTTCGAGTAAACGCCCCTTTGTACTCGTTGGTTTTAGCAGATTTCCTTTAAGGGAAATTAGCTATTGAGGTCGTACTCATGACGCGATTTTCGAAAAATGTATTCAAATGTCCATCGAACCTACCCAGGAGATGACGAAAATGAGGCCCGTTCAAAATTATATATATATATATATATATATATATATATATATATATATATTTGTCTGTTAACGTTCTAGCGGTCGCAATTTTTGTTTGATCGTTACGAAACTCGATATTTAACCGTTTTATGTAAAAACACAAATCAAGTTCGTTAATGGCTGAAATCGGACTAGAGGGAGGAGGGTTTAGAGGGGGGATTCGAAAATTCAAAATATCTCCGTTATTATGCATCGGATCGAAACATTGTATAGAACCAATCTTATTGCAAATTAAATTTACTATAAATATTGTTATGTACATTTATTTTCTATCTTGAATATTAACCGAGATATTTGCATTCTTATGAAATCTGCGGTCGGGTATAGTTCTGATAAGGTCGGTCGTTTCTGTAACTGGCCGGCTCAGGTGGAAGCTTCTTCTAACCTTGCCTGTCGTTCCTAACCTTACCTTACCTTCGTTATTTTGTGAGATTTATGCAAATTCGTTCTTCTCATCCGACCCCCTACTTCTTTAGTTCTTGAAGTACTAAAATTTGAGTCATTAAAATATAAATTATTCTTACAATTCAGAAGCCGTTTTAGTTGGGAATTTATTTTAATTAACCGAAAGATTCTCATTACCGTGTGGTGTTGTCTTACGAGTATGCTGATTTCTCTATTATAAAACTTGACATGGGAAATACGCTTAGTTTACGCAGCCCCTGTGTGATGGACTTTTTTTACTTAGGTTCAGAGAATATGCGATGAGACGAGATCACTAATGCAGCAGATAGGAAATCTGCTTAGTTTACGCAGCCATGTGCCGGAATTTCCACTTCTCACGGGGTAAGTTATTTTCTTTTAATTGAGGAGGGTGTTCCAGTTCTACATGTTATGCCTTCTTTTACCAATAACTGGCAAATAACTAGAGCCTCAAATAAGGACTACTTCCTATTTGTTATCCATCTGTCACATTTTGCGAAAGGCATGTATGTATTGCAGCCTTAACTCGAAAGGGGCTGGTCCAGTATATAATTTCAGGAGTACCGTTGACATGTCACGCTTCTCGATACAAACGAATCATTACTGATGCAGGGGGTTACTACTCAGTCTTAGAACACGAAATTAAAGGAATTTTTGTTTTTCGGAGCTAACTTAACTGTCTCTTACCATAAGAGGAAATCGATTTTTTTGAACTCTTTTATCAGATTACCCTTGAAGGTAATCAGCTTAGGGGTTGTACCTACTCGTGAGGCCATCTTCCAAAACATTTCCTCTGATATCGATCCTACGTATAAGATGACGAAAATGAGTTCCGTTCTAAAGTATATCTATACACTTAATTAATGTACAAATATCTCGGTTAATATTCAAGATAGAGAATAATTGTATATAACAATATTTATAGTAAATTTAATTTTCAATAAGATTTGTTCTATACAATTTTTCAATGCGACATACAGTAACGGAGATATTTAGGATTTTCAAAAATCCCCCCTCTAACCCCCCCCCACTGGTCGGATTTCAGCCATTAACGAGCTTGACCTTTCTTTTTACATAAAACGATTTAATATCGAGTTTGGTAACGATCAAACAAAAATTGCGACCTTTAACAGTTAAGCATATATATATATATAATTTTGAACGGACCTCATTTTCGTCAACTTCTAGGTAGGATCGATGGACATTTGAAGAAAATTTGCGAAAATCGCGTCATGAGTACTACCTCAATAGCTGATTTCCCCTAAGGGAAATCTGCTAAAAATCAGCGAATTAATCTTAAAACGTCTTATTAGAAGCCTAAACAACCAAGTAAAGATGTATTGAAAACAATAACAGATCTTTACTCTTTGAGATAAATGTATATTCGTTGACTGATGACGTAATTAATTAAGATTTTATTGACCGCTCACTTCTACTCATTGGATTTTTGTTTGTTCTATATATATATATATATATATGGTGAGGTATTGATGACAGACGTTTATCAATTATGATTTAATGTCAAGTTCTCTGAAGACTCAAGTTTCCATCTCTACTCATTTTATTGAATACAGTTTCTTCTCCAAAATATTTCCTAAGGTGATGTTGTAGCGACCAGAAGACACCACAACAATCCATTCGTTGAGACTTGATTTTTTTGAATATATACGTTTATATAAATGGGTGGTTGACACAAGGTGAAAAGTTCACAAGATCAACGAGGAATAGTCGAAATGTCATCAAATCTCCATTTAAAGCTCATCATGGTGTTATTTACGGACTAACTGACCAATCTGACATTTAGTCGGGATTGGGTTAGGATATGTGGGAACAAAAAGTACTAATTTAATACTGGCAATGTCAATTTCTTGATTATGAAAATTAGTTCATATAGAAGAGAAGACAGTTAGGGAGTTCGAATGGAAATAATGATACAACACACAACTAATCTCATCTCACCAAATATTCTCGATAAAATATCGAAATAATGATACAACACACAACTAATCTCATCTCGCCAAATATTCTCGATAAAAATACGATGAGTTCAAGTGAGTTTTTTTTTTCCACTAGTTTAACATTGATTGTCTTATAACATTATTCGAACCGACTCATAAAAATAAAGATATTTTGAATATTTAAATCCCCCCTCCTAAACATTCTGGGCCCTATTACAGCATTTGACGACTATAATATCTACTGAGTTGCCTAATTATCGAGCACGGCAAAGAACAAATAATATTTTCTATTTATGGAGGTAAAATATGAATTGGTGACGTCGCAATACAAAGTATTTGCGTGTATTTCATCTAGTAAATATCTGTTGAAAACAATAATCGGTATTTAAACTTCAAATAAAGTGATTGACAATATAATAGGTTTTAGTTAATATGACATGAGTGTGTGACAGGTGGGTGTTAACCAAGGGATAAAAAGTATAACAAATGTCTCAGTTAAATAAGATTGGTTATATACACTTTTTTTCTATTGAGCATGATACTCCGTTGATGCACGTATGTCTATGAGGGAGATATGAGTTTTTCGTAAAAGCCACCTACACTTTATCTAAATCTCAATTATTTTAAATTCATTGAAGGACATATTTCATTTTATCTATCAATTTATTTATTTTTATTATATTTAGTTCAATATTTTTCGATTTCCCTATTATCCAATGTGCCTCTATGTTTCTTTTTTCAATTCTAACATTTCGGTTTTTGTAGTTAGTTTTGAATTTTAGCTTTCTCTGTTCCTTTGATATGTTTTTCGTTCTTTGTTATGTTCCTTTTCTTTTTTTTTTGTTTTCCGTTTCTCTTTTTGGGTTCCAATTCTGTTTTATATTTAGTGACGGAATTCATTAAAAAATATCCTTAGTCCCACCTAGACTAGAAAAGGGTGGTAACCTGTAGATAACCCGCCCCAATTAGCCTTAGTTGCAATAACTGGACGTTAATAAATAATTTAAATTCTGTTTTATGAGTCCGATTTCTGTTTTTGTGTTCCATTTTGGTTTTGTGTCCCATTCTCATTGCATGTTCTATTTCTGTTTTGTTGTTGTTTTTTTTGTTCCAGTTCTGTTCTGTTTTTCGTGTTCAATTTCGTTTTTGAGGTTTCATTCATTTCGTTTAAATTAATTTTGTTTTCTTTTTCAAATTTAATACTGGTTATTTTTTTTTCTGAGCAACATCGCTGCAGCTGTGAAGCTCCAATAAATAAATATACACTTTTTCGATCCGATGTATAATAACGAATCCTTATCTTATGTGGTTTTCGATTACTTAGGTTGAAATAAAACTACATCAGCTTGCAAACGTTTCGGTGAAATGTAATACCTTTGTCGAGGCATGAAATGTTTCATATATATAAGTGTGTGTGTGTGTGTGTGTGTATATTAATAGAAAATAGGAAACACATAAGATAATATCCAGATACATTAATAAAATAATTATTAACAAGAGTATATAAGGTCTTAGACATAATGATTTGTTAGTAAATGAAGTGGCCGATATAGTGCACTACTATTGTACCCCCCCCCCATACACTGAGGTCTAGCACCTGGGATTAGGAAGATCAAAGGATACGGGCAAAGGAACCAGGTTCAAGACGGGGCTTGGTCTACAATATAAGCTGCAATGGCTATATTTGTCAGCGAGGTTATACCAACATGTCATTTCGCTACGATAAAACATACACCAAAGCTCTTGCATACATTCCGTGGACAGTGGTGTTTCTTTCAATCTAGAAAGATTACCGAATAAGAAAATTCTATGAAGCCATCCAAACACTAGTGGATGATAAACCAATCAATAAAAGATGTGAATATATCAGACCATGCTATTTCAACATATGTAATAATAATACAATACATTGAGTATGGGACCGATTGGATTGGAATGCGACTGTTTGTATATATGCATTGGTGTGTGTGGGAAGGAGGTACAGCTATAGTCTTCGTCTGTAAGCAAAGTGAAGAGTTTATGAATGAACAATAATTACTCTAGATCAGATGCATGGCAAATAGACTGGACTAGCACAACTACTGACAACATACTACCAACTATTAAGAACATTATTTGCATGTTGCCATCAAGTTGCAGAAACTCTAAGAAATATGATGTAGTTCTCTCGAGACTCAGAATCGGCCACACTAAATTAACACACCCATACTTAATGACAAAGCCATTTTCTCAACTTGTAACATTCTCCTGACGATAAAACATGAACTGACAGAAGGCCGAGAACGAAAACATCAGCACTTCCCCTATCACTTACAACAACTATAGACGGAAGGCAGCCCTTACAACATCAGCACTTCCCCTATCATTTACAACAACTATAGACGGAAGGCAGCCCTTACAACATCAGCACTTCCCCTATCACTTACAACAACTATAGACGGAAGGCAGCCCATACAACATCAGCACTTCCCTTATCACTTACAACAACTATAGACGGAAGGCAGCCCATACAACATCAGCACTTCCCTTATCACTTACAACAACTATAGACGGAAGGCAGCCCATACAACATCAGCACTTCCCTTATCACTTACAACAACTATAGACGGAAGGCAGCCCATACAACATCAGCACTTCCCTATCACTTACAACAACTATAGTCGGATTGAAGCCGTTACAACATCAGCACTTCCCCTATCATTTACAACAACTATAGACGGAAGGCAGCCCTTACAACATCAGCACTTCCCCTATCACTTACAACAACTATAGACGGAAGGCAGCCCATACCACATCAGTACTTCCCTATCACTTACAACAACTATAGACGGAAGGCAGCCCATACAACATCAGCACTTCCCCTATCACTTACAACAACTATAGACGGAAGGCAGCCCATACAACATCAGCACTTCCCCTATCACTTACAACAACTATAGACGGAAGGCAGCCCATACAACATCAGCACTTCCCTATCACTTACAACAACTATAGACGGAAGGCAGCCCTTACAACATCAGCACTTCCCTAACACTTACAACAACTATAGACGGAAGGCAGCACTTACAACATCAGCACTTCCCCTATCACTTACAACAACTATAGACGGAAGGCAGCCCATGCAACATCAGCACTTCCCCTATCACTTACAACAACTATAGACGGAAGGCAGCCCTTGCAACATCAGCACTTCCCCTATCACTTACAACAACTATAGACGGAAGGCAGCCCATACAACATCAGCACTTCCCCTATCACTTACAACAACTATAGACGGAAGGCAGCCCATCCAACATCAGCACTTCCCCTATCACTTACAACAACTATAGACGGAAGGCAGCCCTTACAACATCAGCACTTCCCCTATCACTTACAACAACTATAGACGGAAGGCAGCCCTTACAACATCAGCACTTCCCCTATCACTTACAACAACTATAGACGGAAGGCAGCCCTTACAACAACAGCACTTCCCTATCACTTACAACAACTATAGACGGAAAGCAGCCCTTACAACATCAGCACTTCCCCTATCACTTACAACAACTATAGACGGAAGGCAGCCCATACAACATCAGCACTTCCCCTATCACTTACAACAACTATAGACGGAAGGCAGCCCTTGCAACATCAGCACTTCCCCTATCACTTACAACAACTATTGTCGGAAGGCAGCCCTTTCAACATCAGCACTTCCCCTATCACTTACAACAACTATAGACGGAAGGCAGCCCCTTACAACATCAGCACGTCCCCTATCCCTTACCACAACTATAGACGGAAGGCAGCCCTTAAAACATCAGCACTTCCCCTATCACTTACAACCACTATCGACGGAAGGCAGCCCTTACAACATCAGCACTTCCCTATCACTTACAACAACTATAGACGGAAGGCAGCCCTTACAACATCAGCACTTCCCCTATCACTTACAACAACTATAGACGGAAGGCAGCCCACGCAACATCAGCACTTCCCCTATCACTTACAACAACTATAGACGGAAGGCAGCCCTTACAACATCAGCACTTCCCCTATCATTTACAACAACTATAGACGGAAGGCAGCCCTTACAACATCAGCACTTCCCCTATCACTTACAACAACTATAGACGGAAGGCAGCCCATACAACATCAGCACTTCCCCTATCACTTACAACAACTATAGACGGACGGCAGCCCATACAACAACTATAGACGGAAGGCAGCTTACAACATCAGCACTTCCCCTATCACTTACAACAACTATAGACGGAAGGCAGCCCATACAACATCAGCACTTCCCCTATCACTTACAACAACTATAGACGGAAGGCAGCCCATACAACATCAGCACTTCCCCTATCACTTACAACAACTATAGACGGAAGGCAGCCCATACAACATCAGCACTTCCCCTATCACTTACAACAACTATAGACGGAAGGCAGCCCATACAACATCAGCACTTCCCTATCACTTACAACAACTATAGACGGAAGGCAGCCCTTACAACATCAGCACTTCCCCTATCATTTACAACAACTATAGACGGAAGGCAGCCCATACAACATCAGCACTTCCCCTATCACTTACAACAACTATAGACGGAAGGCAGCCCATACAACATCAGCACTTCCCTATCACTTACAACAACTATAGACGGAAGGCAGCCCATACCACATCAGCACTTCCCCTATCATTAACAACAACAATAGACGGAAGGCAGCCCATACAACATCTGTACTTCCCCTATCACTTACAACAACTATAGACGGAAGGCAGCCCTTACAACATCAGCACTTCCCTATCACTTACAACAACTATAGACGGAAGGCAGCCCATGCAACATCAGCACTTCCCCTATCACTTACAACAACTATAGACGGAAGGCAGCCCATACAACATCAGCACTTCCCCTATCACTTACAACAACTATAGACGGAAGGCAGCCCATACAACATCAGCACTTCCCCTATCACTTACAACAACTATAGACGGAAGGCAGCCCATACAACATCTGCACTTCCCCTATCACTTACAACAACTATAGACGTAAGTTTGCCCATACATCATCAGCACTTCACTTATCACTTACAACAACTTTAGACTGAATGCAGCCCATGCAACCTCATCACTTCCCCTATCACTTAGAACTACGTTAGACGGATTGCAGCCCATACAACATCACCACTTCCCCTATAACTTACAACACCTATAGACGGAAGGCAGCCCATACCACATCAGCACTTCCCCTATCACTTACAACAACTATAGACGGAAGGCAGCCCATACAACATCAGCACTTCCCCTATCACTTACAACAACTATAGACGGAAGGCAGCCCATACAACATCAGCACTTCCCTTATCACTTACAACAACTATAGACGGAAGGCAGCCCATACAACATCAGCACTTCCCTTATCACTTACAACAACTATAGACGGAAGGCAGCACATGAAACATCAGCACTTCCACCATGACCTACAACAACTATTGATGGAAGACAGCCCATACAGCATCAGTACATCCCCTATCATTTACAACAACTATAGACGGAAGGCAGCCCATACAACATCAGCACTTCCCCAATCACTTACAACAACTATATACGGAAGGCAGCCTTTACAACATAAGCAATTCCCCTATCACTTACAACAACTATAGACGGAAGGCAGCCCATACAACATCAGTACTTCCCTATCACTTACAACAACTATAGACGGAAGGCAGCCCATACCACATCAGCACTTCCCCTATCCCATACAACAACTATAGACGGAAGGCAGCCCATACAACATCAGCACTTCCCCTATCACTTACAACAACTATAGACGGAAGGCAGCCCATACAACATCAGCACTTCCACCATGACATTCAACAACTATAGACGGAAGGCAGCCCATACAGCATCAGTACATCCCCTATCATTTACAACAACTATAGACGGAAGGCAGCCCATACAACATCAGCACTTCCCCTATCACTTACAACAACTATAGACGGAAGGCAGCCCATACAACATCAGCACTTCTCCTATCACTTACAACAACTATAGACGGAAGGCAGCCCATACACCATCTGCACCTCCCTTATCACTTACAACAACTATAGACGGAAGGCAGCCCATACAACATCAGCACTTCCACCATGACTATCAACAACTATAGACGGAAGGCAGCCCATACAGCATCAGTACATCCCCTATCATTTACAACAACTATAGACGGAAGGCAGCCCATACAACATCAGCACTTCCCCTATCACTTACAACAACTATAGACGGAAGGCACCCCATACAACATCAGCACTTCCCCTATCACTTACAACAACTATAGACGGAAGGCAGCCCATACAGCATCTGTACATCCCCTATCATTTACAACAACTATAGACGGAAGGCAGCCCATACAACATCAGTACTTCCCTATCACTTACAACAACTATAGACGGAAGGCAGCCCATACCACATAAGCACTTCCCCTATCACTTACAACAACTATAGACGGAAGGCAGCCCATACAACACCAGCACTTCCCCTATCACAAACAACAACTATAGACGGAAGGCACCCCATACAACATCAGCACTTCCCCTATCACTTACAACAACTATAGACGGAAGGCAGCCCATACAGCATCTGTACATCCCCTATCATTTACAACAACTATAGAAGGATGGCTGCCCTTACAACATCAGTACTTCCCCTATCACTTACAACATCTATAGACGGAAGGCAGCCCATACCACATCAGCACTTCCCCTATCACTTACAACAACTATAGACGGAAGGCAGCCCATGCAACATCAGCACTTCCACCATGACTATCAACAACTATAGACGGAAGGCAGCCCATACAGCATCAGTACATCCCCTATCATTTACAACAACTATAGACGGAAGACAGCCCATACAACATCAGCACTTCCCTATCACTTACAACAACTATAGACGGAAGGCAGCCCATACCACATCAGCACTTCCCCTATCACATACAACAACTATAGACGGAAGGCAGCCCATACAACATCTGCACTTCCTCTATCACTTACAACAACTATAGACGGAAGGCAGCCCATACAACATCAGCACTTCCACCATGACTATCAACAACTATAGACGGAAGGCAGCCCATACAACATCAGAACATCCCCTATCACTTACAACAACTATTGACGGAAGGCAGCCCATACAACATCAGCACTTCCCCTACCACTTACAACAACTATAGACGGAAGGCAGCCCATGCAACATCAGCACTTCCACCATGACTATCAACAACTATAGACGGAAGGCAGCCCATACAGCATCAGTACATCCCCTATCATTTACAACAACTAGAGACGGAAGGCAGCCCATACAACATCAGCACTTCCACCATGACTTACAACAACTATAGACGGAAGGCAGCCTTTACAACATCAGCACTTCCCCTATCACATACAACAACTATAGACGGAAGGCAGCCCATACAACATCATCACTGCCCCTATCACATACAACAACTATAGACGGAAGGCAGCCCATACAACATCAGCACTTCCCCTATCACTTACAACAACTATAGACGGAAGGCAGCCCATACAACATCAGCACTTTCACCATGACTATCAACAACTATAGACGGAAGGCAGCCCATACAGCATCAGTACATCCCCTATCATTTACAACAACTATAGACGGAAGGCAGCCCATACAACATCAGCACTTCCCCTATCACTTACAACAACTATAGACGGAAGGCAGCCCATACATCATCTGTACTTCCCCTATCATTTACAACAACTATAGACGGAAGGCAGCCCATCCAACATCCGTACTTCCCTATCACTTACAACAACTATAGACGGAAGGCAGCCCATACCACATCAGCACTTCCCCTATCACTTACAACAACTATAGACGGAAGGCAGCCCATGCAACATCAGCACTTCCACCATGACTATCAACAACTATAGTCGGAAGGCAGCCCATACACCATCAGTACTTCCCCTATCACTTACAACAACTATAGACGGAAGGCAGCCCATACAACATCAGCACTTCCCCTATGACTACAACAACTATAGACGGAAGGCAGCCCATACAACATCATCACATCCCCTATCACTTACAACAACTATAGACGGAAGGCAGCCCATACAACACCAGCACTTCTCCTATCACTTACAACAACTATAGACGGAAGGCAGCCCATACAACACCAGCACTTCCCCTATCACTTACAACAACTATAGACGGAAGGCAGCCCATGCAACATCAGCACTTCCACCATGACTTACAACAACTATTGTCGGAAGGCAGCCCATAGGTATATAAACAACATATTCTCATACCAAAACAAATCCAAATAAACGAAAATTCAAAATTTAACTTACAAATGATATCCGTGGTGTTCTACTAGATTTTAAATTATATTCATTAATTGACACGTGTGTGTGTGTATGGACATGTATGTATGTGTATATATATATATATAAAACAGCTACCCTGAAGGAAGCCATTATTACGATCATTAGTAAAAACACCATTTTCAGCCATTTTATCCCTAATATTCATTCACCAACTGTGCTTATCAACATTTTTTATAATCTACTATTATGATCATTTATAAAATGTTTATTTATAACTTTGACTTTTGTTATTTGACATTGTGTACTTTTATCCTTTGAAATAAATGATCATCTGTTACAAGCCCCCTCATTATATCTGCCTTAATCCTTTCACAGCTCCACTCCCTCCTTCGTTCTACAACATTTCATTCATCTACTAACTCCCACTCTTCTTCTCGATTCAGCTTTTTATATTTTGGATTTTTGCAAATTTCCCTCTTGGAAAGGCGCTATTGAGGTTGTACGCGATTTCCGAAAATTCCTTCAAATGCCCATCGATCCTAGCTAGTAGATGACGTAAATTAGTTCCTTTCACATTTATAAATATTGTTCAGATTGGTTCAATAACACTTTTCGATCCGGTTCACCATAACGGGGATATTTTGAATTTTAGAATCCCCCCCTCGTCTAAACCCCCATTTCCAGGCACAATTTCAGCCAATAACAAATGTGTTCTTAAGTGTTGACTGAAACGGTTAGATTTTGAGTATGGTATTGATCAACTATACACTAACGTGTTAAGAAAATCTTATCATCGTCATCACAAAACGCATTTGCATGTAGCTCGGTATAAGTTCAATCAATGCAATAAATAGTATTTACACTTAGATTAATTAGGTTCAGGGTATAACAGCGTATTTTTAATATCACATGAATAGGAGTTGGTGTTTACAGAAGGCCGAAAACGAAAAAATGCACAGGGCTATAATACTCATAATCATTTTCATAACCATAAATTTTCTCATGATAGAGAAAAAATGTATAAAACTTTTATAAAAAATTACTTTTTACAGGTTTTATATCACTTTTCGAACCGACGTATAATAACGAACATATTTCGAATTTTAAAATTCCTCCCTTCTTGCAAAAATTCCTTGAAATATCATGCAAAACAACGTCTGTCGGGTCAGCTTGTACAGGTATATGTGTATATATATATATATATATATATATATATATTGTCTGTTAGCGGTCTAGCGGTCGCAATTATTGTTTGAACGTTAAAAAACTCGATATTTAGTCATTTTATGGGTTTGGAGGGGGGAAATTTGAAAATTCGAAATATCTCCGTTACTATACGTCGGATCGAACAGTTGTATAGGACCAATCTCATTGATAATGTAATAGATTATAAATATGATTATATACATTTATTCTCTGTCTTGATATTAACCGAGATATTTGCATTTTCATGATTTCATACCTCAGTAAACCCCCACTTCTATTAGTGTTACATAAACAATATGATGTTATATAATAAACCACATTATTCGAAGCATAAATACCAAATATTGTTTTTCAGAGACCTTCATTATTCGAGATAAATGCAAATTGTTCTTTTGACCCCCCGTTTTAAATTCTTGGACTACTAAAATTTGATTAAGTGTGATAAAAATTATTCTGATTCATTATAAATTACAGTACTAGGTGTAGTGAATAGTTTTCAATAAAATGAATATGTTATATTCTGTTATGTTTCAGTTATTGTTTTTCTTTCCGGTGAGCCGTTGGCAGACCTGTTTGTTTATATTAGAGACCTTTCCCACCGGGAGGGGAAAGATTTCTTATTACCGTTTGTATTTATTCACTTAATATTCGCAGTGGTGTTGTGTTAGCAGTATGTAGGTTTATCTATTATTAATCTTCACAAGGGAAATCTGCTTAGTATACGCAGCCCCTGCGTGCAGACTTTTTCCTTTTCTTTTCCACTCAATTTCGTATATAACTTTCATATTGCAACCAATGCTTAATGCCTTTTCCCCTGATTCAAATTTTGTTCAGTAATTTCTGAGAATCGTTCAAAATTAAGTCAAAAGGGAATTTCCTAGCTGAGATATATGCGCACTCCTCGGTTAAATAAGCCGAGAGGTCGGAGGTAATATTCTTGGGTATTAGAATGCTGTTAGGTCTGTGAAATTGCCTATCAGCGGTTTAAGCAGGCTTCCTCTAATGCGATAACTGCTCCAATTTCACCCCTCGGTCACCCCCAACCCCCCACTCTCAGCTCCTTATCAACTCTATCTTATCTTATCTTCGGTCTAATATCACTCTGAGAAGAACTCGTCGATAAAAATCCTCCTAGTCACTATCGGCGAGAATAATGCCAATTTTAAAATAATCTTCTTAAGTACTTGACGACAGAGCGAGACATCTCTTAGTGATTTAAATATGAAAAGTCCGTCAGGCAGGGGCTGCGTTAACTAAGCAGATTTCCCACTTGCGTCTCGTATTTCCATTTATCTCATGACGTAAGAGATCAATAAGAACAATATTTGTTATTTAGGCTTTCAATAAAGTGCTTCATAATATAACAACAGCTTATTGTTAATATGACAAAGTATGAGTGGGCGACTGAAGGCCGAAAACTAAAAAACGAAAATATCTGGTTAATATTAAACATAATGAAAACACGTACACAACAAAATTTATAGAACATTAAATTTTCAATAGGATTGGTTTTATACAATTTGTCGATCCGACGAACAGTAACGGAGATATTTCGAATTTTCCAAAATCCTTTTCTGTAAACTCCCACTCCCGATGGTCCGATTTCAGCCATTAACGAACATGATCTTTATTTTTACATAAAACGTTTAAATGTGGAGTCTGATAATGATGAAGCAAAAATTGCGACCGCTAGAGCGTTAACAGACATATATATAAAACCGCCAAATTGTGGTTTATATCATCTTATTTTCTCCCAAATTTTGACCTTATTGAAATGACTTTGTACTATCCATAACCATTAAACGTTACTTAGTAATGTCATTGTAACAAAGACATTATGCGTTTAAACACAATATGATTTGAGGTTGATGAGAGCTACAATCTCTTTCTCTCAGCTAGCTGTCAGATCAGAAATTAAATTATTTTTAGGTTACCACTGTTTATTATTTACACCAGGTATGGTAATTACTAGAATATTCGAGATGTTCATGTTTTGGATAAATAATTCAAGTAAAGCTCACTCAAGCCGGAGCGTAAGTTGGCGGGTGGCTAAAACAGGTAATTGTGTTAATATATTTCCTGTGAAATGTTTGCTTTCCACAATACAAATAAGCTCGACAATATGGACTCGGATTTATATTTGACAGGAAATATGTGATCATATTTAGTTAAAATAAATGCTATCCGTGATTACGATTTGAATTATTCACGGTGTGTCAAACAGTGGAGAGAGATTGATAAGGAACACATTTTAATTTATTCTTCAAAACCAAAATTTCTATTCTATTAGTCCCCTTCATGACTCTTACGGGACAACAAGACGAGAAGTGTAGTTGTACACATTGAAGCCTTGCTAAAAAGAAACAAATGATCTCCTTAGCTAGTATATATACATATATATAATTCCGAACTGAATACATTTTCGTCTTCTCCTCTTTTTTTTTTGCAGTAGAATACAAATTTCTCGCGAAAATCGCGTCAAGTACAACCTCAATAACTGATGCCAGTTGAGAGAAATCAGCATGACGGCAAAAGTCACATACCATTTATGGAATGCTCTTAAGGCCACTATTTTTATTTCATCGTTATCAATGTAATGTTTCGAAATGAAAGCTGTTCAGTCGTACTTCCGCTTACTTAGTTCACTAACCGGCCGTACATCAGGAGGTCGCCGTAGGCGGTGGCCAAGAGCGGAAACTGCAGCGCTAGCGTACCGGATGCAGCGCTCGCTTCATGGCTGAGCAGCCATTGTTGATGCTATTGGCTCTGTGTGGGTACATACTTGTGTTCTGCTCCGCAAAAAGGTGAACATTGTTCGGCTCCCGCAGCTCTTGTATTCAGAAAGGATTCTCTCATCGAAGATACAGGCCTCCGCTAATATTCTGCCCCAGTTAGAAGAAGGAATCTGATTTGGAACACAAATAACACTGGAAGGAAAGTCCGCCTCATGGAAAGTATATTTTTCTCGAAGGTAACTCTTTCTTTACTATAATGCTAGCATTATCGACGTGAACAATCGAATGAGTACTCATGATATAGGACATTTCAATCATTTTCTAGTGTATATATAGTATTGGCTTGCCGCTAAAGTTTACAAACACAACAAAGGGTAGCCATTGTGTTCTGTCTATGTTTTACATCCATCTTTCATAAAGTTAAAGTTTCTTTGTTTTCATCACATATTTATGTTAAGTGTTAATGTTTGTTTCATTTGTTTTAAGGCTAGTTCCTAGGTTTATATTTTATCAGGTTTAAATTGTTTCAAATTATTATCATTTTGTCCTAACCTATCAGAAGGCTTATTACTTTATAGTTTATGTATATGCTATCACTCATTCAATATATTTTGATTCTTTGCAAAACTCAAATAGTGGCTTTTATTATTCACCTTCATCTTTCCAAGAAAATAGTAAATACTTCAGTATAATCAAGGTGAGGAAATTATCTCTTTTATTAATTTTACTTCAGTTTAATGCTTTCTTATTATCAACACAAAGGCTAACGGCACGCCCTAACATAAGCGTTTCATAATAAACTAATAATAAAGTTCGTTAACGGTTGGATTAGAAATGGAAGAATTGGGGTTTAAAAAGGATAAAATTTTCAACCCAATACAAACCACATATCTTATTTGTAATTCAATTGGCTTAAATTGTTGTTTTGAACGCTTTTCTCAAATTATGGAAATATGATTTATGTTTTTTTCATTTATTCCTACAACGATTCTTCGTTCCATCACTTTCATTTAAAGCATTTATATCATTCAACATCACGAGTCCGGATCAAATCTAATGTCTTTTTCGTATATGGTCCAATCAGAGGGAGAAATAGCAAATTGAATATGAGACAACGTTATTTCTATATCATTCTTGTTCCTTTGTTTCTTCAAACCCTGCATATTTTATGTTTTAGTTTTTTTTTTTTGTGACCAATCACACCATTTGTTCATGATGAAGTTCGTTAACGACTGAAATCGAACCCGAGGGGGTTTAGAGGGATCTTCTAAAATATGACATATATCTGCTATTATACGTCTGATTGTCCGGTCTACAATCGATGTAATTCGGGGCTTTTCACTATCTTGATTATTAACCGAGTTATTTGAATTTTACCACATTTCTCTCAAGGGAAATCAGCTTTTGAGGTCGTACTCATGGCGCGATTTTCGTGAAATTTCCTGAAATTCCCTTCGATCGTACCAAGGTGAGTTCCATTCAAAATGGTATATACCTATTGGTCAGTTAACGCTCTAGCGGTCGTAATTTTTGTTGCATTGTTACCAAACTCGATATTTAATCGTTTAATGTAAAAAGAAAGATCAAGTTCGTAAGATAATGGAAGAAATCGGGCCAGAGGGCTGAGAGATTAAGAGTCGGGAAATTCTAAATGTCTCCGTTATTATACTTCGGATCAAAATATTGTATAGAACTAATAACATTGTAAATTGAATTGCCTATAACTGTTGTTATATACATATTTGGAATTTTTAAATTTCAGCTTTCTGTAAACCCCCGACTTTTACTCTCGTCATATTAACAATAAACTGTTATAATATTAAACACTTTATTTGAAGCCTAAATACTACATATTGTTTTCATAGAACTTTTAAGTTTTGAGATAAATGCAAAAAACGTGACGCACGCGGGAAATCTGCTTTGTTAACGCAGCCTCTGCGCGACGGGCTATTGTAAATTTAAGGACTTGTACGTTTTAGATATTTATCCCCTTAGAATATTTAATACATCGGTGCGTGTCCTTGTGTAATATTGTAACATAAATTTACAGACTCACTTTCTAGAAGACCACCATGTGTGAAAATTCAGGACGAAAATATTATCTGGCGTCAATGGCTTCTACTCTGAAAGGAAATGGGGAAAAAAGAGAGAGAGAATGCGAAAATTATGATTAGATCTAAAAAAAAATCCGGCATTAAGATAAAAGAAAAAAAATGGAATGAAAGGAAAGGACGTCGATAGCGTAGTTGGACAATGGACATGAGAGATTGACAGAGAGAGGGAGAGGAAGATGGGGGCGGTAAGAACAAAGGCAGACTTGTCGGATGAGACTTTGAACAAAGGGAACAAACCAAAGCAAAAATCAAAACAAACAATAACTACAAACTGGCTCAGGTTGCGTCTCGTCACAATCTACACTCGACAATGTTCAAACTCTATCCTCTCTTCTTCAAACTCACACTCCTTCTCAGATATACAATTATATTTGATCCAAAATAAATAACCAACAAGTACTTTTAATTGCCGTTTGTACCCTGTTTTATGACGAAAAATATGGACTTCTAATTTTACTATGATACATATTTTCTTTCGTTAAATGTTGTATTTGTTTAAGGACACAATGAATGTTATTTTCATTCTGCCCGTTTAGGAATGAATTGAATATCAATTGTTATTCAGAATAGATACCCATGTTTTTTACAACCTATGGTCACTCCTAACGGAAAAATGAACTCGTGGTAGTAACACATCCGTGGTAAGAAAACATGAAAATTGTTTGGACAGAATGTTTTACAGATTCGAAATTTATTATTTATTTATGGTTTTCTCCTAACCTGAATCTCAGGCATATTGGGCTATTCGTTTATAACAGTTTAATAATATTGTAAACCGTTAAAAATATAATTAGACCAGGCAAGTCTTCATTAGTTTGTAAGTGCTTATGGAATATTGAGAACGATTATAAATTTAGTTGGGCCTAGTCTTCATTGGTTCAAAGCGTTTTTATTATTTCATAAACCATAAAAAATAGTTGGGGCAAGTCTTCATTATTTTGTAAGTGTTTATGGAATATTGAGAACGATTATAAATTTAGTCGGGCCTAGTCTTCATTGGTTCAAAGCGTTTCTATTATTTCATAAACCATAAAAAATAGTTGGGGCAAGTCTTCATTAGTTTGTAAGTGTTTAAGGAATATACGAAATCTTTAAAAATATAATTAGACCAGGCAAGTCTTCATTAGTTTGTAAGTGTTTAAGGAATATACGAAATCTTTAAAAATATAATTAGACCAGGCAAGTCTTCATTAGTTTGTAAGTGTTTAAGGAATATACGAAATCTTTTAAAATATAATTAGACTAGGCAAGTCTTCATTAGTTTGTAAGTGTTTAAGGAATATACGAAATCTTTAAAAATATAATTAGACCAGGCAAGTCTTCATTAGTTTGTAAGTGTTTAAGGAATATACGAAATCTTTAAAAATATAATTAGACCAGGCAAGTCTTCATTAGTTTGTAAGTGTTTAAGGAATATACGAAATCTTTAAAAATATAATTAGACCAGGCAAGTCTTCATTAGTTTGTAAGTGTTTAGGGAATATACGAAATCTTTAAAAATATAATTAGACCAGGCAATTCTTAATTAATTGTAAGTGTTTAAGGAATATAACGAAATCTTTAAAAATATAATTAGACCAGGCAAGTCTTCATTAGTTTGTAAGTGTTTAAGGAATATACGAAATCTTTAAAAATATAATTAGACCAGGCAAGTCTTCATTAGTTTGTAAGTGTTTAGGTAATATTGGAATCTATTAAAAATATAAATAGTCCGGGAAAGTTTCCATAAGTTTGTCTAAGTGTTTAAGGAATATACGAAATCTTTAAAAATATAATTAGACTAGGCAAGTCTTCATTAGTTTGTAAGTGTTTAAGGAATATACGAAATCTTTAAAAATATAATTAGACCAGGCAAGTCTTCATTAATTGTAAGTGTTTAAGGAATATACGAAATCTTTAAAAATATAATTAGACCAGGCAAGTCTTCATTAGTTTGTAAGTGTTTAACGAATATAACAAATGTTTAAAAATATAATTAGACCAGGCAAGTCTTCATTAGTTTGTAAGTGTTTTAAGGAATATACGAAATCTTTAAAAATATAATTAGACCAGGCAAGTCTTCATTAATTGTAAGTGTTTAAGGAATATACGAAATCTTTAAAAATATAATTAGACCAGGCAAGTCTTCATTAGTTTGTAAGTGTTTAGGGAATATACGAAATCTTTAAAAATATAATTAGACCAGGCAAGTCTTCATTAGTTTTAAGTGTTTAAGGAACATACAAAATCTTTAAAAATATAATTAGACCAGGCAAGTCTTCATTAGTTTGTAAGTGTTTAAGGAATATACGAAATCTTTAAAAATATAATTAGACCAGGCAAGTCTTCATTAATTGTAAGTGTTTAAGGAATATACGAAATCTTTAAAAATATAATTAGACCAGGCAAGTCTTCATAATTTTGTATTAGTTTATGGAATAAACGAAATGTTTAAAAATATAATTAGACCAGGCAAGTCTTCATTAGTTTGTAAGTGTTTAAGGAATTACGAAAATCTTTAAAAATATAATTAGACCAGGCAAGTCTTCATTAGTTTGTAAGTGTTTAAGGAATATACGAAATCTTTAAAAAATAAATTAGACCAGGCAAGTCTTCATTAGTTTGTAAGTGTTTAGGGAATATACGAAATCTTTAAAAATATAATTAGACCAGGCAAGTCTTCATTAGTTTTAAGTGTTTAAGGAACATACAAAATCGTTAAAAATATAATTAGACCAGGCAAGTCTTCATTAGTTTGTAAGTGTTTAAGGAATATACGAAATCTTTAAAAATATAATTAGACCAGGCAAGTCTTCATTAATTGTAAGTGTTTAAGGAATATACGAAATCTTTAAAAATTTAATTAGACCAGGCAAGTCGTCATTAGTTTGTAAGTGTTTAAGGAATATACGAAATCTTTAAAAATATAATTAGACCAGGCAAGTCTTCATTAGTTTGTAAGTGTTTAGGTAATATTGGAATCTATTAAAAATATAAATAGTCCGGGAAAGTTTCCATAAGTTTGTGTAAGTGTTTAAGGAATATACGAAATCTTTAAAAATATAATTAGACGAGGCAAGTCTTCATTAGTTTGTAAGTGTTTAAGGAATATACGAAATCTTTAAAAATATAATTAGACCAGGCAAGTCTTCATTAATTGTAAGTGTTTAAGGAATATACGAAATCTTTAAAAATATAATTAGACCAGGCAAGTCTTCATTAGTTTGTAAGTGTTTAAGGAATATACGAAATCTTTAAAAATATAGTTAGACTAGGCAAGTCTTCATTAATTGTAAGTGTTTAAGGAATATACGAAATCTTTAAAAATATAATTAGACCAGGCAAGTCTTCATTAGTTTGTAAGTGTTTAAGGAATATACGAAATCTTTAAAAATATAATTAGACCAGGCAAGTCTTCATTAGTTTGTAAGTGTTTAAGGAATATACGAAATCTTTAAAAATATAATTAGACCAGGCAAGTCTTCATTAATTGTAAGTGTTTAAGGAATATACGAAATCTTTAAAAATATAATTAGACCAGGCAAGTCTTCATTAGTTTGTAAGTGTTTAGGGAATATACGAAATCTTTAAAAATATAATTAGACCAGGCAAGTCTTCATTAGTTTTAAGTGTTTAAGGAACATACAAAATCTTTAAAAATATAATTAGACCAGGCAAGTCTTCATTAGTTTGTAAGTGTTTAAGGAATATACGAAATCTTTAAAAATATAATTAGACCAGGCAAGTCTTCATTAATTGTAAGTGTTTAAGGAATATACGAAATCTTTAAAAATATAATTAGACCAGGCAAGTCTTCATTAGATTGTAAGTGTTTAGGTAATATTGGAATCTATTAAAAATATAAATAGTCCTGGAAAGTTTCCATAAGTTTGTGTAAGTGTTTAAGGAATATACGAAATCTTTAAAAATATAATTAGACCAGGCAAGTCTTCATTAGATTGTAAGTGTTTAGGTAATATTGGAATCTATTAAAAATATAAATAGTCCGGGAAAGTTTCCATAAGTTTGTGTAAGTGTTTAAGGAATATACGAAATCTTTAAAAATATAATTAGACTAGGCAAGTCTTCATTAGTTTTAAGTGTTTAAGGAACATACAAAATCTTTAAAAATATAATTAGACCAGGCAAGTCTTCATTAATTGTAAGTGTTTAAGGAATATACGAAATCTTTAAAAATATAATTAGACCAGGCAAGTCTTCATAGTTTGTAAGTGTTTAAGGAATATACGAAATCTTTAAAAATATAATTAGACCAGGCAAGTCTTCATTAGTTTGTAAGTGTTTAAGGAATATACGAAATCTTTAATTATATAATTAGACCAGGCAAGTCTTCATTAGTTTGTAAGTGTCTAAGGAATATACGAAATCTTTAAATATATAATTAGACCAGGCAAGTCTTCATTAGTTTTGTAAGTGTTTAAGGAATATACGAAATCTTTAAAAATATAATTAGACCAGGCAAGTCTTCATTAGTTTGTAAGTGTTTAAGGAATATACGAAATCTTTAAAAATATAATTAGACCAGGTAAGTCTTCATTTAGTTTGTAAGTGTTAAGGAATATACGAAATCCTTTTAAAATATATAATTAGGACTAGGCAATTCTTCTTTAATTGTAAGTGTTTAAGGAATATACGAAATCTTTAAAAATATAATTAGACCAGGCAAGTCTTCATTAGTTTGTAAGTGTTTAAGGAATATACGAAATCTTTAAAAATATAATTAGACCAGGCAAGTCTTCATTAGTTTGTAAGTGTTTAAGGAATATACGAAATCTTTAAAAATATAATTAGACCAGGCAAGTCTTCATTAGTTTGTAAGTGTCTAAGGAATATACGAAATCTTTAAAAATATAATTAGACCAGGCAAGTCTTCATTAGATTGTAAGTGTTTAGGTAATATTGGAATCTATTAAAAATATAAATAGTCCGGGAAAGTTTCCATAAGTTTGTGTAAGTGTTTAAGGAATATACGAAATCTTTAAAAATATAATTAGACTAGGCAAGTCTTCATTAATTGTAAGTGTTTAAGGAATATACGAAATCTTTAAAAATATAATTAGACCAGGCCAGTCTTCATAAGTTTGTAAGTGTTTAAGGAATATACGAAATCTTTAATTATATAATTAGACCATGAAATTCTTCATTAGTTTGTAAGTGTCTAAGGAATATACGAAATCTTTAAATATATAATTAGACCAGGCAAGTCTTCATTAGTTTTGTAAGTGTTTAAGGAATATACGAAATCTTTAAAAATATAATTAGACCAGGCAAGTCTTCATTAGTTTGTAAGTGTTTAAGGAATATACGAAATCTTTAAAAATATAATTAGACCAGGCAAGTCTTCATTAGTTTGTAAGTGTTTAAGGAATATACGAAATCTTTAAAAATATAATTAGACTAGGCAAGTCTTCATTAATTGTAAGTGTTTAAGGAATATACGAAATCTTTAAAAATATAATTAGACCAGGCAAGTCTTCATTAGTTTGTAAGTGTTTAAGGAATATACGAAATCTTTAAAAATATAATTAGACCAGGCAAGTCTTCATTAGTTTGTAAGTGTTTAAGGAATATACGAAATCTTTAAAAATATAATTAGACCAGGCAAGTCTTCATTAGTTTGTAAGTGTCTAAGGGATATACGAAATCTTTAAAAATATAATTAGACCAGGCAAGTCTTCATTAGTTTGTAAGTGTTTAAGGAATATACGAAATCTTTAAAAATATAATTAGACCAGGCAAGTCTTCATTAGTTTGTAAGTGTTTAAGGAATATACGAAATCTTTAAAAATATAATTAGACCAGGCAAGTCTTCATTAGTTTGTAAGTGTTTAAGGAATATACGAAATCTTTAAAAAATTAAATTAGACTAGGCAAGTCTTCATTAATTGTAAGTGTTTAAGGAATATACGAAATCTTTAAAAAATATAATTAGACCCGGCAAGTCTTCATTAGTTTGTAAGTGTTTAAGGAATATACGAAATCTTTAAAAATATAATTAGACCAGGCAAGTCTTCATTAGTTTGTAAGTGCTTATGGAATATACGAAATCTTTAAAAAATATATTAGACCAGGCAAGTCTTCATTAATTGTAAGTGTTTAAGGAATATACGAATTCTTTAAAAAATATAATTAGACCAGGCAAGTCTTCATTAGTTTGTAAGTGTTTAGGGAATATACGAAATCGTTAAAAATATAATTAGACCAGGCAAGTCTTCATTAGTTTTTAGTGTTTAAGGAACATACAAAATCTTTAAAAATATAATTATACCAGGCTAGTCTTCATTAGTTTGTAAGTGTTTAAGGAATATACGAAATCTTTAAAAATATAATTATACCAGGCAAGTCTTCATTATTTGTTAGTTTTTTAGGAAAATTTGAAATCTATAAAAATATAATTTAGACCAGGCAAGTCTTCATTAGTTTGTAAGTGTTTAAGGAATATACGAAATCTTTAAAAATATAATTAGACCAGGCAAGTCTTCATTAGATTGTAAGTGTTTAGGTAATATTGGAATCTATTAAAATATAATAGTCCGGGAAAGTTTCCATAAGTTTGTGTAAGTGTTTAAGGAATATACGAAATCTTTAAAAATATAATTAGACCAGGCAAGTCTTCATTAGATTGTAAGTGTTTAGGTAATATTGGAATCTATTAAAAATATAAATAGTCCGGGAAAGTTTCCATAAGTTTGTGTAAGTGTTTAAGGAATATACGAAATCTTTAAAAATATAATTAGACTAGGCAAGTCTTCATTAGTTTTAAGTGTTTAAGGAACATACAAAATCTTTAAAAATATAATTAGACCAGCAAGTCTTCATTAATTGTAAGTGTTTAAGGATATATACGAAATCTTTAAAAAATATAATTGACCAGGCAAGTCTTTCATTAGTTTGTAAGTGTTTAAGGAAAATACTAAATCTTTAAAAATATAATTAGACTAGGCAAGTCTTCATTAATTGTAAGTGTTTAAGGAATATACGAAATCTTTAAAAATATAATTAGACCAGGCAAGTCTTCATTAGTTTGTAAGTGTTTAAGGAATATACGAAATCTTTAATTATATAATTAGACCAGGCAAGTCTTCATTAGTTTGTAAGTGTCTAAGGAATATACGAAATCTTTAAAAATATAATTAGACCAGGCAAGTCTTCATTAGTTTTGTAAGTGTTTAAGGAATATACGAAATCTTTAAAAATATAATTAGACCAGGCAAGTCTTCATTAGTTTGTAAGTGTTTAAGGAATATACGAAATCTTTAAAAATATAATTAGACTAGGCAAGTCTTCATTAGTTTGTAAGTGTTTAGGTAATATTGGAATCTATTAAAAATATAAATAGTCCGGGAAAGTTTCCATAAGTTTGTGTAAGTGTTTAAGGAATATACGAAATCTTTAAAAATATAATTAGACCAGGCAAGTCTTCATTAGTTTTGTAAGTGTTTAAGGAATATACGAAATCTTTAAAAATATAATTAGACCAGGCAAGTCTTCATTAGTTTGTAAGTGTTTAAGGAATATACGAAATCTTTAAAAATATAATTAGACTAGGCAAGTCTTCATTAGTTTGTAAGTGTTTAGGTAATATTGGAATCTATTAAAAATATAAATAGTCCGGGAAAGTTTCCATAAGTTCGTCTATGTGTTTATGGAATATTGGAAACCGTTAAAAATATAGTCGGGCGTAGTCTTCATTGGTTTGTAAGCGTTTAAGTAATTTTAGATAAACTGATTTTATGTTTTATGAAATGATGGTGAATTTAAAAATCCAAATTCGGGATAAATGAGGCAGATCCTAAAATGTTATAGAACCAATATTGTTAAACTACTAATGTGTAGGATTGCAGTTCTATCATTTTTTTCGTAACTCAGGTATTAAGGGAATTATTCGCACATTCTTGTTTTCTCCCTTCAGTTCTACTCATCGGTTTTTCCCAACATAAACAGAGAATATGTTGTCAGATTAGATCACAATTGTGTTTGCTCAGCAGGTGGGAATTCTGCTAAGCTTACGCTGCCCTTGAGTGACAGACGTTTCTTTTCCACGAAGTATAATTTCTTAATTTCCATAACTAATTCATTAATGTTGAGTGGTATAGGTTTTATTTTATTTCTGGGGTGTTCTTCCTTGATTAGTTTGATTTCAAAGTTAATTCTCGACATAATGAGAAGACGATAGAGATGACCCTGTTTGCGAGGGTGGACTATTCCTTGAGGTGGATTGGGCGATGAGGTTGCTAGAACAGCCTCGATTTGGCCCATTAGGGCCGAGTGATTCAGGCCCGAGCCTTGTTTCTGCAAAACTCCCTTCTCCGCTCTGTTGACTTTGAAAGGCCGCTCCTCCGACACAGAAAGCCAGGCCCCTTTCTATGCCAAACCACTCTACAACTCCTGTCTGATATTGGCATTGGCAATTCCCTTACAGCTGCTCTTAGCAATCTTCCTCAATTACAGCTTCTTAGCAATTCTTGTAATTATTAGGTCAAGATACTTCATTGATTTTAACACCGTCGTATCCATAGGTCCTTTGATACAACATTAGTAGACACCGTCGTTCCATAGGTCAAGATACTAGATCCCCTCCCAAACATTAGTAGAACACCGTCGATATCCATAGGTTCAAGATACTATTGATCCCCCACCCAACATTAGTAGAACACCGTCCCATAGGTCAAGATACTATAGATCCCCCCCCCACATTTTCAACGTCGTTTCCATAGGTCAAGAAACTATGATCCCCCTACCACACATTAGTAGAACACCGTCGTATCCATAGGTCAAGATACTATTGATCCCCCCACACAACATTAGTAGAACACCGTCGTATCCATAGGTCAAGATACTATTGATCCCCCCACACAACATTAGTAGAACACCGTCGTATCCATAGGTCAAGATACTATTGATCCCCCCCCCTACATTAGTAGAACACCGTCGTATCCATAGGTCAAGATTACTATAGATCCCCCTCCCCTACATTAGTAGAACGCCGTCGTATCCATAGGTCAAGATACTATAGATCCCCCCCCACCTAAGTCGAACACCGTCGTCTCCAGAGGTCAAGATACTATAGATCCCCCACACAACATTAGTAGAACACCGTCGTATCCATAGGTCAAGATACTATTGATCCCCCCCCCCACCATTAGTAGAACACCGTCGTATCCAGAGGTGAAGATACTATAGATCCCCCTCCCCTAACATTAGTAGAACACCGTCGTATCCATAGGTCAAGATACTATAGATCCCCCTCCCCTACATTAGTAGAACACCGTCGTATCCATAGGTCAAGATACTATAGATCCTACCCACCCCCCTACATTAGTAGAACACCGTCGTATCCATAGGTCAAGATACTATTGATCCCCCCACCCAACATTAGTAGAACACCGTCGTATCCATAGGTCAAGATACTATAGATCCCCCTCCCCTACATTAGTAGAACACCGTCGTATCCATAGGTCAAGATACTATAGATCCCCCCACCCTAACATTAGTAGAACACCGTCGTATCCATAGGTCAAGATACTATAGATCCCCCCCACATTAGTAGAACACCGTCGTATCCATAGGTCAAGATACTATAGATCCCCCTCCCCTACATTAGTAGAACACCGTCGTATCCATAGGTCAAGATACTATAGATACCCCCCTACATTAGTAGAAACACCGTCGTATCCATAGGTCAAGATTACTATAGATCCCCCCACACTAACATTAGTAGAACACCGTCATATCCATAGGTCATGATACTATAGATCCTACCCACCCCCCTACATTAGTAGAACACCGTCGTATCCATAGGTCAAGATACTATAGATTCCCTCCACATTAGTAGAACACCGTCGTATCCATAGGTCAAGATACTATAGATTCCCTCCACATTAGTAGAACACCGTCGTATCCATAGGTCAAGATACTATAGATCCCCCCCCTCACAGTAGTAGAACACCGTCATATCCATAGGTCAAGATACTATAGATCCCCCCCCACAAACGTAGAACACCGTCGTATCGATAGGTCAAGATACTATAGATCCCCCCCCCCTACATTAGTAGAACACCGTCGTATCCATAGGTCAAGATACTATTGATCCCCCCACACAACATTAGTAGAACACCGTCGTATCCATAGGTCAAGATACTATAGATCCCCCCCCTACATTAGTAGAACACCGTCGTATCCATAGGTCAAGATACTATAGATCCCCCCCCCTACATTAGTAGAACACCGTCGTATCCATAGGTCAAGATACTATAGATCCCCCTCCCCTACATTAGTAGAACACCGTCGTATCCATAGGTCAAGAAACTATAGATCCCCCACCCCTACACCACCCAGAAAATGTCCTTAACTTCTGGACAAATACCAACGACAAGTTCTGTTGCACCTTGGAGCCACTTTGTCCTATAATAGGTTTCTTCACTGTATCGTACGCTGTTCATTTTTCTATGCATATGTATTTATATCTCCTGCTTTAAGACCAATGTTTAAAAGATAGAAGATTGATCAAATAATCACAAAAAAATGATAATAAGTTTGTGAATCAGTCAATAATATTCTCTCTGATGGAGATGACTAATAAAAGAAGATTGGAAAAGCTTTGTGGAGTGGCTGAGAGTCGCATGGTGGTTATTTCCGGTCTGGGATTGCTCGCCTCTTCCTCTGACCTTCTTCCTTCCCCCCATCTCTTCCTCTGACCCCTCCCCTACTTCCTCTTACCCCCACCCCCCTACAGTCCCCCCCTTCTTCCTAGCACCCGACCATCGCCAGTTCGACGGTAAAAAAAGCAATCTTTGAATCTTTGATCTAATGAATTTCTGGCTCCTCCTGGCAATCTCCTACTCGAGTTCCAACAGGAGATTTATTTTACTGGAGTCACCATTGTAAAATGCTAAAGGTCGTTGGGATTACTAAAAGTTTTAATCTTAAATCACGGTGAATAATGACAGGATTTTAGGTTAATTTTTTTTTTAAATATCAAGTTTTGAAAAAGAGAGAGAGAGAGAGAGATAGAGAGAGAGAGAGAGAGAGAGAGGAGAGAGAGAGAGAGAGAGAGAGCGTGAGAAAGGGAGAGTAGGATCTCACGTGAACAGTCATTCCTTGGAAAATATTTCCAACCAGATCATCGGACAAGTCAATAAAAACCTTAATGTAAAACTACACCCGATGAGAAATAAACCTAAGCTACAGCGAACTGACACCGCATCTAGTTATAGACCTGGTAGGGATGAAAGTGAGCAGGCTATACCAAGTGAAGTGAGAAGTGACACACCTTTTGAAGTCACCTCGGACCTAAGACTTGCAGGAGGTGGTGCAGACCCTGGTGGAGCCAAGAGCTGACAGTCCCAGAAGAGTCATGCCAGGAGCAAGAAAGGAGTTTCAGAGGTGTCCCAGTGGTATTTTTAAAGAGACGATTAAACTTAAATAATGAATTGAAAGGTCATGAAACAGCAGGAGTGGCCACAATGGCCTTAAAAGGAATTTTAAAAAGTCCGTAATCCTGCGTAAACTAAGCAGATTTTCTCGCGAAGTTTATTAATAGATAAATCTACATACTGCTAACACAACACCAACGTGAATATTAAGTGAATAAATACAGACGGAAATAAGAAATGTTTCAGTCAATTTCAATAACCTGCCGACGGGAAACGTTTGAAATGTAAACAAACAGGTCTCCCAGCCTCACGCCAGAAAGAAAAACAATTACTAAAATATATCAGACTATGGCATATTAATTTTATTGAAAGCTACTCTATCTAGTACTGTAATTATAATGAGACAGAATAATTGTTATCTCAATCAATCAAATTTTTGTAATCGAAGACCTTAAGACGTGGGGGGGGGGTCACCAGGACATATTTATATGTATCTCGTATAATAAAGGTCTCTTGAATACAATATTTGGTATTTAAGCTTCGAATAATGTAGTTTATTATATAATAGAGTATTGTTTATGTAAGACGAGTAGAAGTGGGTGTTTGCTGAATGCTGAAAACTGAAAAGTGCAAATATCTCGGTTAATGTTCAAGATAGAGAATAAACGTATATTTATTTATAGTACACTTATTTTGCAATAAGATTGATTCTATACCATGGTGCGATCCGAAGAAGTATAGTAACGGAGATATTTCGAATTTTCGAAAATCTTGTCTTTTAAACCCCCCCCTCCCCCTGGTACGATTTCAGCCGTTAACGAACTTGAACTTTATTTTTACATAAAATTTTTAAATAACTAGGTTGGAAACGACTAAACAATAATTGTGACCTCTAGAGCGGTAACAGATAAATATATATATATATATATATATATATATATATATATATATATATATATATATATATATAGACACACAAACACTCCATTTTGAACGGAGCTAATTTTCAATTTAATCAGAAACACTTTTTTGTGGCTCCTCACAATTTATTTCTAAAAAGAAATACGTTTTTGTGGAGCAACAAAAAAAGTCTTTCTGATTAACTTGATTCATCACCCTCGCCACCAGCTAAAAATAAATATGACCTCATTTTCGTCATCTCCTAGGTAGGATCGATGGACATTTGAAGGAAAATTTCGAAAATCGCGTCATGAGTACGACCTCAATAGCTGATTTCCCTTAAGGGAAATCTACAAAAAATGCCTTCCATGAGCCAGTCATAAGTGAATGGTAGAGGAGATGGCAGCAGACGGACAAAGGATCCTTCACGGAGGAGTTCTTGCCGACAAAGGGGCTAGGATTGGCAGAGCATGGCTGAACGCAGGATAACACTTCACACAGGTCAGAGAAATGTCAACTACTACCTTCATAGATTCAAGAGGAGAGGATGTCCATGCTGTGGCTGCGAAACAGCTGAACACCTGCTGATGGAATGCATAGCAACTATAGCAGAGAACGGACTATGGAAATAGTGTATCTATTGGAAGGTAGTTCTTAACACATTCATTAACTTGCTAGGTTAATCCTAGCTTTTTATTCCTACGGGGTACCTTTTATATTTCAATTACAGGTAACAAAAAAAGTAAATATTGTTACGATTATTACAAAATCAGTAATAAACGTTGTTTATTAGAGTTCTTTTGGATTCCAAAATTAAACACACAAGCTTTAGTGTTTTTATCACTGCACAATTTATCTAACAATGGACTACACACTTGATTAATTATTTTTAATTTCTACTAACAGTTTGCACTGATAGCTTCACTGTTCTTGTTATTACTCAGTCCAATAACTCACTCATGATCACTGAAGTTAACAAAAGCACAGCACTGCACTGATCTTCGAGAAAATAGCGGCACTGCACTGTCTTAAACGCGGCACTATACTGTTCTTTACAGAGTCACGGCAGAACACTGTTCTTCACATAAAACACTTTACCCCACTGCAACTAAAACGTGCTGTTCACTAAAGCTGCCCAGAACGCACTGTTGATCACTTGAAGAGAGCTGAGAAAAAACTAAACTCGGGGTGGGCTTGGTCCCTTTGATAGCTTAGCGGAAAACATCAAAGGGGAATACCGGGAAGGGCCTAGACACTTAGACTAGAACAGTTCCGGCCACACTTCGGGCGTCAATAGTACGCTCCTTTAATATCCTTCGTACTTCTTAAATATATGATTAACTCTGTTTAATTTTTCATGTACGTAATTTTTGCAATAATTTATAAACATAAATATTAAGGGCGGAAATCAATAATTCTTTAGTTATCTTTGGAATCTCCAAAAAATATAAAAACTGAAAAATAACAATTAGTCTTTCATATTTCAAATGCGAGTTATCCTCCGTCTTGTGAACATTTTCTCGCCTGATGAACATCTATGTTGCTACTATTTCCATAAATGGGAGTTTACCATTTGACAAATGGGTGAATGGTCACGCTGGGAGTTTGATTTCTAGGTTATTATGTAGATGGAATGCAATGGTTATTACTGGACCATTTTCTCTTGGAAAATGAGCCCTACTGTTTATACTAATGCTCCCTTGACGGCCCATAATTCACTCTCCTCGCTTTCATCTTTACCGCTTCTTCTGCCCATATTTTGAGAAATAGTCTCAATTCCACTCTAATTACTCCCTCCTAACCCAGAAGGTAATTCCCAACTTGATAGCAGCCTGTCTCACAACTGTTATCCTTATTAAATTTAACTCTCGTAGTTATTAGCCTCGTTGCTTATAATTACTTTCCTTGCGAGTGTTGTATATTCAAGCTGAAAGGCAACGACTGGAATTTAGGAGGTAGAGTTATAAGTGGTTCTCTTTTACAATGAAAAACATTGGTATGCACCACAATTTATAGTCGGATAAGTGTATTTTATATTTCAGCATTAACAATAAGAGTCTGCATAAAACAAGGTCTTCCTAATTAACGAATATACTTAAGAAGTTATCCCTTAAAAGGAACGAAAACAGGACCAGGATGCAGGCTCAGTGCCAGGTGGTATTGTCAAGAAAACTAATCAAATATTAATAGACCTCTGAGTTTAAACGTAAGTTATTGTTCAAAAGGTTATTGTAGCACATCTATATATTGTTGAGATAATGGGATTTTAACTTGCATACATTTCTCACGACTTTTAATATTATTGTAACACCGTTTACAAGGCCGTTAACCAGACCCCGGTTCCACACAAACAGTTTTCCTAGTTTATTAGTTTAGTGCTGTTATGTTTACATATAAGTTATTTTGTAACTAATGTTTCTACAGTTTATAACCTTCAACAACAAACACTCTTATTAAGCTTCCTTTTCTCATTAATCTTCTAACCTTGCACTAATTCATCTCTTTCAAACATATGATCTCCAAAACATATGGACAACATAACACCTGATCTGCAACATCTGCTCCCTTTGATGATGCCTTTCTTCTGCCCGTACCTTCCTTCTCCTCAGCTGATCCGCGTGTTTCTTCATGGGCCTTCCTTCATCCAGCCAAGTGTTCTGTCAGTGTATCGTCTGGGTCACCCCGGGCTTCAAGAGCGCCCTTCCCTTGCCTGTAGAATAGCTCGTACACCTTCGGACTGAAATATTTTACGGCATCTGGTCTTCCCTCTTCCACCAATTTTCTCCTGTTCTCTTTCATAATCATGTATGCTTCTTTTTTTCCGGACATATTTTTCGACTTATCCATTCGATTGCAAATGAAACGCTGGAGTCGTCACGTGCTTGATTCCAAATTGTCTGCAAAACTGCTTAAACTCACAAGATGTGAAATAAGTACCGTTATCGGTACCTAAGGTCTTGGGTATTCCAAAATGTTTAATAATTACCGCTGAAGTTGTTGAGTTAAGTTTGACAATTTCCATCCAACCTGAATGGGCATCAACAGCAACAAAAAAGTGTTCGGCAAGAAAGTTCCCGCCAGGTACACGAGACCATACTTCTGTAGTCTCTGGTCAACTGCTACAATATTTGCTCTCTGGTTCTTTTGACGCATACAGAACATGTTTCTTCCGGATTACAGACAGAACATATCTCTTCCATGTCCTTATCCAACCACGGCCACCATATTCTATCTCTAGCAATTGCTTTCATTTTTACAACTCTAATGTGAGTCTCATGTAAATCACGCAAAACATAAGTTCGCTATTCAGGAGGAATCACCGTTCGCAAATCCCACACGATCCAGTCTTCGTGAACTCTAGTTGATCATTTTCACTCTTGTTCACATTCCATTCTGGAGAAGTATCAGTGGGCCAATCTTCGACAATGTATTTCCTAACTCCACTTAGTACCTGATCGGTTGCCGTCTCTTGTCCAATCTGCCTTGCTGTTGCAACTTAACCAAATTTCTTTTTCCCAATATAATAAATCTTGAATATAAAACTAGTCAATAAAATGCCAATCGTTGTAACCTACAGAAAGTAGTACTTGGTACTCTTCTCATTGATCCAAAAAGAGACAGTAGTGAACGGTGATCTGTCTGGAACAAAAATTCCCTTCCGAACAGATAAATTCTAAATTGTTGATCTGCCAAAAAGATCGCCAGTGCGTTTTTCAGTAGATGTAAATATTTTGACTCAAAGGCAATAAATAGTCCTGACCATTTTGAAATCAATGAAATATTGCACAGCCTAAACCTGTTGAAGATGCATCAGCAGTCACAACAATCAGCATCTCATCAGAATATGGCGCTAACACCGGCCCAGATACAAGAAGGTTTCTATTTCTTTCACAGCATTCTCACAATCTTGATTCCATTCCTATCGAACCCCTTTCTTTCTAATAGCATTTAGGGCTGAGCAAATGTGAGCAAAATTAGGTATAAATTTGTTGTAAAAGTTAACCATACCTATGAAAGATTCTAATTTTTAATATCTTTTGGTGATGGCATATTTACGATTAGTTTTCATTTATCAAAATCAGTGGCAATTCCTTCATTGGAAATTTTTAAGCCTAATTTAACTATTTAGAACTTTGCGTGAATTTACACTTTGCCCTATTTTTCCTTATCCTTTTCAACACTTTGCAGATGCTCTCCTTCCAATTCATCTACCAAACAAATGATCTACAAGTAATGCTATATGAATTTTTACGGATCAGACCAAGTTTTTCCATCGAGAAGTTTGCGGAAGTTCAGCTCGGCGGGCTCTGTGTTCTTTGATAGCGAAATTGGATTGTCGTGCTACCGGTGATAACTCACAAAGCACGCGAAAAAACGCGATTAGAAATGAAAAACTCCTTTCTGTTCCGCCTCCGCTCCTCTCTCTCTTCTGGACAGGAGAAAAATAGTGGTGAAAGCGCCTAATGGATAAAACATCAGGGGACACATAAAAAACGCAATAAGGTTGCGGAGTGGGGTTCCGCATGGGCTCGGTGCGCTCTCCTGTTCTGTAAGTTTTCCGCAAGGGCTCGTCCCTCTCCCTTCTGGGTTCCTTCTATTACTATTTAATTTTTTTTTAAACAAATTCTCAGAGTGCTTTGCTCAACTCTAAGTACATATATTGTATGTATGAAATGACTACTAATTATATAGAATTCGGAACGCCGTTAAGGAGCTTCTAATGCTTTCTTCATTTAGACTTAATTGCACGAACCTAAGCCGAACTCCACGTCCTGGTGTGCCATCACGGTGTTTTGATAAATATGCCTTAAAAATGTAAGGCAATATTATTCTTAATGGGCTATTTCGTCACCAGCCTTAGGGAAAATTGAGCGTTGATTGTGATATGTGGGGATAGCTTGCTGAAATTAATATATTGGGGAATGAATTCTTTAGATCTAGAGAAACAAGCGATGTTGCATCTTAGGCTTACAATGTCCAGTAGTGGTCATGGAATGAAGAAATCAGGAATAGAATGTGCCAACAAAATATTAGAACCCTTGGTACAATAAGAGAATTAATTTTGTTTTGGTTCCGGTACCTATTTTCCTCAAAAAGCACTACTAGTATGAATTAAGTTTTGGTTTTCTTACCTCACTTTTAACTACGCATCCTGGCAAAATGACCGACTTGGCAAGTAATCTGTGATGGACCGATTGCAGCTGGAGCACAGAACAGGAGCGCCAAAGAATGCTAGCGGTGTACGGTTCATTTAATGTCCAAAGGCACGTGGCTTAATATCTGACTTTTATAATAGGTTGGGTTGGGGACAGAATTTGAGAAAGAATAGACGAGGATAGGCCTATCTTTGTTACTCCTGACCATGCAAGATTCTGAAGAGGGTCAGCCAGCCCTACATACATCTACAAAGAACTAAAATTCTAAGCAACGTTCAAACAGAGGAAACAAGACACTCAATGAGCTTACTATGTATCCCGAAACACACGTAACCTACAGTTATATAATAGGTCCTATAGATTTGCATGCCGATTGTGGTTAGTCAATATGGTAGGATTCACATATCGATTTAAGCAAGACTAGTGCACAAAACTGGAATTATGTCCGGACTTGCCTGTTGTGATGATGTCGTACGGTTTGGGGGATGGCTTGGTGGAGGTTGGGTTGATGGGCCATATTTGGGAGGGTGTCATGGGCAGTCCGTGTATTCATGGGGGGTGGCGGGGGGGGGGTGGGGTTTGTGGGGTGGGGGGGTGGGGTGGTGGGGGAGGGGGGGGGGTGGTTTTAGAGGGGTGGGGGAGGGTATAGGTGGGGGGGTTTGGATTTTGGGGTTTGGGGAGGGGGGCCCAGGTGAATTGGGTTGTGTGGTTGGGGGGTTTGGACGTTTGGGGTTTTGATTGGGGTGGTTTTTTGTTTGTTTTGTGGATTTTGATTGATTTGAGAGAGCGAGCGAGAGAGAGAGAGAGAGAGAGAGAGAGAGAGAGAACGAGAACTTGAAGAGAAGAGAAGAGAGAGAGGAGAGAGAGAGAGAGAGAGAAAGAAGGAGAAAGAGCGAAACAAGAGAAAGACAAAAGAGATAAAAGAACCCACCAAAGCAAAAAAAAAGCACAGCACGAAAAAAAACAAAAACAGCAAAAAAGACAACACAAGAAAGAGTTGCTTATCCTCATATCAAAGGCTTGACAGTCTTACATCTTATTTTCAAGTATATTCCTATATATAATCATAAACAAATAACTAAAACGTAATAAAATAGACACATTAAATAAACTCTCAACGAGAATATCATGAAAACATTAGTTTGATCTTTTATACGCTTTAATCACCACTTGAATCTTCTCCTATCATTTATTATCCGCTCCCTTCTTATACATTTTCACTTAAAAACAAAACAAAAAAACAAGCCACCTAATTCAAAAAAACAAACCAAAACACAAAAAAAAAGAAAAAACCAAAAAAAAAAACACAAAAACAACAAACAGAAAAAGCACACAAGCACACAAAACCAGTCACAAAGAGCAAAAAAAACTAATAAAAAAAAGAAAAAAAAAAAAAAGAGACGAAACAAAAAAAGAAAATCAACAAAAAAAAAAGCAAAAAAAAAAAAGCACAAAAGACATAAAAACAAACAGCAAAAAAAACAAAAAAACTAAAGAAGCAACAAACAAAAAGATAAAAGAAAAAACAAAAAAGTAGAAAACACGAAAAGAGAAGACAAAAAAGAAGAAAGCAAAAACACCATTAAAAAAAAAAACAACAAAAACAAAAAACAAAACCAAAAAAAAAAAAACAAAACCAAAAAAAAAAAAAAAACAAAAACAAAAAAAAGAAAAAACAACAAAAAAAAAAAAACAAACAAACACACAAGAAAAGAAAAAACGAAGACCAAAAAAAGAAAAAAAAAGGCCCGCAAGCACACATAAAAAAAACAAGAAAACCAGACCCCACAACTCAACCAAAAAAACAAAACAAAAAAACAACAACAAAAACCGAACAAAAAACAAAAAACAAAAAAAAAGGGACAAAAAAGAGAACAAAACAGCCAACAAAAAACCAAACAAGAAAAACCGTACCCCCCACCCCAAACATAAGAAAAAAAAAAAGAGCAAAAAAGCGAAAGAAAAAAAAAAAAAAAACCAAAAAAGAAAAATGAAAACAATAAAAAAAAAAAAAGCAAAAAAAAAATAGAAACAAAAAAACAAAAGAGCAGAGAGAACGAGCAAAAACAAAAAGAAACGAAAACAAGAAAAGAGAAAGCGAGAAAGAGAGAGAGAGCAGCGACAAGAACCAAACCAACCCCAACTCCACCCCCCCCCCCCCCCTCTCTCTCTCTCCCTCCCTCTCTCTCTATCTCTCCCTCCCTCCCATCCCTTCCCTCCCTCTCTCTCTCTCCACTCACCTCTCTCTCTCTCCCTCCCCTCTCTCTCCCTCTCTCTCCCTCTCTCTCCCTCTCTCTCTCTCTCTCCCTCCCTCTCTCTCCCTCCCTCTCTCTCTCTCTCTCTCCCTCCCTCCCTCCCTCCCTCCCTCTCTCTCTCTCACTCACTCTCTCTCATCTTCCTCGATAGTGGACCTCATTAACCCAAAAATAAATTTACTCAACAATATCATTATTAGCCATTTGAGTTTAAGCTTTGGTCCTAATCTTATACGAAAACCAAGAATGGCGATCAGGATCAATAAAGAAGGCCAAGTCCTCTACAGTTTTTTAATATAATGCAGAGTGCACTTTCGGAGTCAACGCTACATCCTCAGTGCCTGCTGACAAACACAAACCTCGAGTTAATTTAACATTCACAGCATGGCCACAAGGCAAAATAAACAACAGTCATAAAAAAAAACAAACACAATATAAATAGTAAAAACACTGTTAATTCTTAAAACTAGTCAACTATTAAAAATATAAAATCTAATCCTAGTCAACTACTATAAATTAAAGCCAAAACAATCAAAAAATTTAACAACAAGTCAAATAATAAAAACAAACAATGGTAAGCATATGTCCAAAAACTATAAATAAAATTAAAAACTAAAAAACTACCTAAATTTCAGATTTATATCACAGTGGGTGAGAACCTCGGAAAAAACTACCCAGAGGAACTGTAAGAAACATCTAAAAAATAAAAAAAAAACCCCATACTAAGGCGAGTTCCATGCCCCCCTGTAAAATAGGAATTTATTTAGTGACTCATTAAATGAAATCCTTAGTCCCAGGCTGGCGAGAAAAGGGTGCTAACCCAAGAAGATTTACCACGTGAAATTTTAAAATAGATACATTTCAGACTAGTAACCGTAACACCACCCTGAATATTAAGTGAATAAATATAAATGACAATGTCAAATGATTTAGTCAATTAACATTTTATTAACTCAGCACAGAACAGGAAGTTTCTGAATTGTAAACAAAAAGGTCAGCCAACCTCTCAGGACTGAATAGATAGGCAAACATATTCTTGATTGGAAAAAGAAAAAACAATTACTGAAATATATTGGAGGATGTCATCAGAACATAGTTGCATCTGTCTCATCCAGAAACGATTTATTGAACACAATATTTGGTATTTCGGTTTGACACAAGAAGGTTCATGATATATTAGTTAATTCTTAACGTGCAATGACAGAAAGTGGGGATTTACTGAAGGCTGAAACCTAACAATATTGAAAATAGAGAAAAGACCTATAAACTATGTTTAAAGAATTTTTAAGTTTCTATAGTATTGATTCTATACAATTTTTCGACATGGCATCCAATGACGGCTATATTTTCAACTTTCGAAATTCTCTCCTCGAAACACCCCTCCCACATGACCTATTTTAGCAATTAATCAACTTTAGTTTTAAATATCGAGTTTGGTAACGATCAAACAAGAATTGCGAGCGCTAAAGCGGTAACAGACATTTTTATGTTGTTGTTATATATATATATATATATATATTAGATATTTATATATATATTATTATTTTTTGCTGATATTTTCGACCAGGTTGTATTTTATAGTGGTGTGTTGTTCTTTCGTGAAGTTTTGGTAAATGTTGGTGTAATGATCTTAGTTTATGCCATATTCGAGAATTTTTATTTTCTCTGCCTCAGGGCTGTAAAAAAATTACATGTACTACATTATAATATGGCACATTGTTGTTTTCATTGTTATTAAACGGGTTTGTGTTTTTCCTTTATTATTGCTCACCCAAGATAATATATTTATAGACTAGTATAACATTCTTATAGCATTTGACTTGGGTTATAGATAAACCTTCCTTGGTTTTTGTTTACATATAGGGTCCACAGCCTTTTGTGTTGGCATAAACTAGATTCATTTCAACAACATTGACCAAAGCTCCGAAAAGAACAACACACCATATATATATATATATATATATATATATATATATATATATAATTTTGAATGGACCTCATTTTCGTCATCCCCTAGGTAGGTTCGATGGACATTTATTTGTGTTAGGACCACAATAGCTGATTCCTCTTAAGGGAATCCTGCTAAAAGCAGACACTAATGAAAAATAATTATATCAATGCAATGCATTGAAGCCGTATTGACCTTTGTGTCTTGAGGGGTAGTATTCTATAGCGCCGTATTAAATGTAATGGCTGTGCTATGAAGTGCTCTTTCAAATATCAAATAATTTCCTTTGTTAATTCAAATAAACGGTTAGAACCGCTTAGTATAAATGATACTGTTGTCATAGCAGTCGGTGGAGACGGTCGTCACTGGCTGATGGTCGAGTACAGCTGGCATTGTGCTATAGATGGGATGGCACCATCTTCATTGGCTGATGGTCGAGTACAGCTGGCATTGAGCTATAGATGGGATGGCATCTTCTTCATTGCTGATGGTCGAGTACAGCTGGCATTGAAGCTATAGATGGCGTTGGCACCATCTTCAACTGGTGATGGTCGAGTACAGCTGGCATTGTGCTTTAGAGGGATGGCTCCATCTTCTCTGGCTGATGTCGAGTACAGCTGGCATTGTGCTATAGATGGGATGGCACCATCTTCATTGTCTGATGGTCGAGTACAGCTGGCATTGAGCTATAGATGCGATGGCACCATCTTCACTGGCTGATGGTCGAGTACAGCTGGCATTGTGCTATAGATGGGTGGCCACTTTCTTCACTGGCTGAGGGTCGAATCGAGTATAGCTCGGCATTGTGCTTTAGTTGGGATTTGGCACCATCTTCATTGTCTGATGGCTCGAGTCAGCTGGCATTGAGCTAAATAGATGCGATCGGCACCCATCTTCACTGGCTGATGGTCTCGAGTACAGCTGGGCATTGTGCTCTAGATGGGATGGCACTATTTCACTGGCTGATGGTCGAGTACAGCTGGCATTGTGCTATAGATGGGATGGCACCATCTTCATTGGCTGATGGTCGAGTACAGCTGGCATTGTGCTATAGATGGGATGGCACCATCTTCATTGGCTGATGGTCGAGTACAGCTGGCATTGAGCTATAGATGCGATGGCACCATCTTCACTGGCTGATGGTCGAGTACAGCTGGCATTGTGCTATAGATGCGATGGCACCATCTTCACTGGCTGTGGGTCGAGTAACAGGCTGGCATTGTGCTATAGATGCGATGGCACCATCTTCACTGGCTGGATAGGCGAGTACAGCTGGCATTGTGCTATTGATGGGATGGCACCAGCGTCCTGGCTGATGGTTCGTGTACAGATGGCCATTGTGCTATAGATGCGATGGCACCATCTTCATTGGCTGATGGTCGAGTACAGCTGGCATTGTGCTATAGATGCGATGGCACCATCTTCATTGGCTGATGGTCGAGTACAGCTGGCATTGTGCTATAGATGCGATGGCACCATCTTCACTGGCTGATGGTCGAGTACAGCTGGCATTGAGCTATAGATGCGATGGCACCATCTTCACTGGCTGAGGTTTCGAGCTACAGCTGGCATTGTTGCTATAGATGCGATGGCCCACATCTTCATTGGTGATGGTTCGAGTACAGTGGCATTGTGCTTTAGTTGCGATGGCACCATCTTCATTGGCTGATGGTCGAGTACAGCTGGCATTGAGCTATAGATGCGATGGCACCATCTTCACTGGCTGATGGTCGAGTACAGCTGGCATTGTGCTATAGATGGGATGGCACCATCTTCACTGGCTGATGGTCGAGTACAGCTGGCATTGTGCTATAGATGGGATGGCACCATCTTAACGCCAATCAAAAGTTGTACTGCGTTAGTCAGTAGGTTTTATATGCCTTTACCCCGTCTTAGGTTATGTACGTTTTAGTCCAGATGACTTTACTTACCTCTTAGATATGTCCAGCGAGGGGTTTTGAGCTAGAGTTCAGGTAAATTGTTTTCGTGTGGTGGGTCGTTGTCCTAATCCGTATTGGGTTGTTTACGTTTCTAATGTTTGTTTTTTTTGTTACGCCACGCCATCACGTACACAGGACCTGACACACATAAAATCACCAACGTACTACGAAAAGAAGGACTCCACATTACGTTCAGAACAAACAATACACTAGGACAGAAGATGACAAACGACACCGAGAACAAGGACATCTACAATATGAACGGAGTATATATAATCACGTGCAGTTGCAATAACATGTACATTGGATAAAACGCGATTCACCGAGCACATACGCTCATTCAGACTAAACAAACGAGACTCTAACTTTGCCAACTGCTTGAACGATCACTGCCACGATCTTACAAGCATATCCGACAGTATGAAAGTTCTACACAGACAAACGAAAGGACGAAGATTGGACTTACTCGAGAACATGGAGATTTACACACAACGAACATTCAACGGAGACATTATCAACGAACAGCTCAACACTAGCTCAGACACGATATTCAGACCATTGCAACTACTTAAACTGAACAACAAACGGAAAACGCCAACTGACGGACACACGCAGAATATCAACAGACGAAGCGATGACGTACGTAGATCAAGATTCTATTTAATTATGTAAGATCAGCCTTGAATTATACTAACAACTGTACACATATCACGTTCAACCTTTATCCACACATTAGAAAACTATACCTGACAGAATCAAACAAAAAAAAACACTAGAAACGTAAACAACCCAACACGGGTGAGGACAACGACACATCACACAAAAACAATTGACCTGGACACTAGCTATAACCCCTCGCTGGACAAATCTAAGAGGTAAGTAAACATATCTGGACTAAAACCTAAACACCTCCGTAGGTGGGACAGAAGCATTAAACCCACTGACTAACGGGCAACTAACTCAGTACAACATTTTGCCAGACAATGAAGATGGTGCCATCCCATCTATAGCACAATGGCCACGATCTGGTATGACCATCAGCAGTGCCGAGGATGGCACGCAGCTATGAAAACAGTATTTCCTTTGTGATTAGTCGGATGAAATTGCTTTATATAACCCATCTTGTTGAAAATTTAAATATCTATAATTGCTGCACTGCATTTCCTTGTTGGCAGTAGTATTACACGTGTTATTCGTATTTTGTTTTATCAGTAAAACTCAACATCATATTGCTATGATATTGACGGTCTCATTCCCACATTTAATATGAAATATTTTTTTCAAAGAACTATTAACATTTGAGATACATACAAATACGTGGTGTGTGAGATCAACAATGAAGATGTTCTAGATTTTATTTATTTATTAACGTCTACTTTTTGTAACTTAGGCTAATTGGGATCTAGAAGTTCTAGATTGTAATATTTTTATTTATTCGATCCGTGGTTCATATTGAATTGTGCAACACTGAACGATCCTACTTGTTACTGGCTGAAACGGAAGAAGAAATATTGAGGGAAGGCGTTAGTGGGGCTTCAATTAAAAAAAAATAACTCCCTTAAATATGAGGCGGTTTGAAAACGTTATATAACCAATCTTGTTTAAATTTAATTATCTTCAACTCCTGTTTTCCTGTATTCTCTAACTGGAATTTCAAGTGAATTTTTTACAATTCTCTGTATTCAGTTAACTGCCACTTCTACTCATCAAAGTTTTACTAAATATCTCATGCCTAGCTCGAATTTCAATTAATTTTTACATAGAAGAGAATAGGCATAGATATGGGGTCATTATTTCATGACAGTTCAAAACACTTTGTATTAAAATTTTTCCTGACCAACTAAAATGATGAAGTAAAATGGGTGTGTTGAGCTGAGCTGAGTGTGTCATTCCATCTTTGCGGGGAATGTCCATCGTTTAGAGCAAATAATCGTGTTTTTTTCTGAAATATGCAGTAAATTTCATTTCAGATACTTCAGCTACAGGAAACGAGCTTTGGGTTGCGTCCTTATGTCGTTACTTATTGGGGCTAAGGTTAGCCATCTCAGCTAAAGCCTAAATCTCACGTTGTAAACCTTGAGTGGCGAGTTCCAGTCCTACCGGGGCAATAGGAATTTATTCAGTGGCGAACTAATTAAATAAAACCCATGCTAGCGCCCTGGCTAGAAAAGGGTGGTAACCTGTAGATAAATCTCCCAATTTGCCATAGGAACGAAAAAAAATGGACGTTAATAAATAATAACATCACTTTTTTATAGGACGTATAGACGAAATTATAAACTTAAGATTTTGTAATTTTTACACTTCGGCATCGGTAACTATTTGTGATCTAGTTTAATGTTCTTAATATGAATCATCATGAATATATTTGGATTGTTGTTACTAAGCAGCCTTGCCAATAAAGTCTGTCTCCAAGGCAATGGACGAATTAAAACGCATGGGCAGCGTAAACTCTCTCCAGCTGGTATAATACACTTGTGATCCCCTCACACCAAATATTCTCAATTTATATGTAAAAAAAAAAAAAGTCTGTCACGCAGGGGCTGCGTAAACTAAGCAGATTTCCCCCGTGAAGTTTTACAATAGAGAAATCTGCATACTAGTAACACAATACAACCGCGATTAGATAATGAGAAATCTTTCAGTTAATTAGAATAAATTCCCAACTGAAACGGCTTCTGAATTGTAAGAATAATTTATATTTTAATTACTCAAATTTTAGTAGTCCAAGAACTAAAGAAGGGGGCGCGGATGAACAGAACGTATTTGCATAAATCTCAGATGGTAAAGAAGGTAAGGTAAGGTTAGAAACGACAGGTTAGAAGAAGCTTCCACCTGACCAAAGAAATGACGAAGATGGCCGATCTAATCCGAACAACACCCGACCACAGACTTCATAAAAATTCAAATATCTCGGTTAATATTCAAGATAGAGAATAAATGTATATAACAATATTTATGGTAAATGTAATTTGCAATAAGATTGGTTCTATACAATTTTTCTATCCGATGTATAATGACGGAGATATTTTGAATTTTCGAAAATACCCCCTCTAAACCCCCCCACTCCCTCTGGTCCGATTTCAGGCATTAACGAACTTGATCTGTCTTTTTACATAAAACGGTTAAATATCGAGTTTAGTAACGATCAAACAAAAATTGCGACCGCTAGAGCGTTAACAGACATATATATATATATATATATATATATATATATATATATATAATTTTGAACGGACCTCATGGTGGTCAGCTCCGGGGTCGGATCGATGGACATTTGAAGAAATTTTTCGAAACTCGCGTCATGAGTACGACCTCAATAATTGATTTTGAAAAGTTTAAATTTCGAGTATTGTAAAGATCAAGTAAACAAAAACATAAAATCTTAACTGATCACGTCATCACGCAACGAATTCGATCTCTTGGCAACAATATTCGGTCTCTATAGAATAAAGTAGTTCATGAAATAACAACTTATTGTTAATATGACAAGAGTAGGAATGGGTGTTACTCTGAAAACTAAAAGAAATCCAAATTTCTCGGTTAATATTCATGATAGAGAAAATATGACATGAACAATAAAACCAAATTTGCTATAAATTGAATTTCAGTAGCAGTAATAAATAAATTGGATGTCAGATACCGTCTTGTGAAGGGCATAAATGAGAAATAACATTTTCAAACATTTGTAAATACTAGGTGTAAGAGTTGTAGTGCAAAGAAATAATTGGTTTCTGTTTTTTACATGAAGAAACCATGAATTTACTCAGTAAAACTGGAATAAAATCCCTATTGGGGGAAAATCCAACCGATATGGAGTTTGTGATTGTAACATATGTTAAGGGGAATTTAAAAATGTTCGCACGATTATTGCTGTATCAAGAAGTACTCCTTGCGGTGCTTCTTTTATAATTGTTGTTGGCAGATTTAAATTCTTCGTGCCTGCTATCGTGGTTTTAGGCACGACTCCATTTGAACTTACTATAATAGGCGGTACTATGCCAGATTTCATATATCGATAGCCAATTCTTGATATTTTCTTAATTTTAATTATTATTATTATTATTTTATTTCAGAATCCATTAATTTCTCGTAGACTTGTTTCAAAGATAATTTTGTTATCTACAACTTTTATGTCGCAGCATTTGCCAATAAAATGTGCAGTTTCTAAAATAAAGATTTGTGCACTTTATGGCTATAGGATGCTTCAAATTGAAAAGTGCACCATATGATTGAGTTTTTGAAATTCATTTGATACAAGAATACGTCTAAAAAGTATGGTATTCCATTGGAAATTCCAAAGTTATAGTAGCTGGAGAAGTACTGGAGAAGATTAGGAGGTTGAATACGGACTAAAAAGATTCTTTATTGGGGAGCCACAATTATGGCACACCAAGGCTCAGTCTTTTATCAATACAATTGGCGATTTTAAGGGGTGTGAGGGTGAACAGGAACTTGGGACACCCTGTATACATAATTTTGAGCGGACCTTATTTTCGTCTTCTCCTAGGTAGGATCGATGGACATTTGAGGAAATTTTTTAAAACTCGCGCCATAGGTACATGCTCAAAAGCCTCCTTTGCTTTAAGGGAAATCTGCTAAAATACGGTGAATATGTAACGATATCTGTTCTTGGTGGGTTGGATTCACTTCAATAATATCGTCAAGTCTTCAGAGAAAGAAAAAAATAAGTGTACAATATTAGAAATCAATTTACCAGAGATCCCCAGAATTTTTAATTACACAGAGAAAATAAGATAAATTTAAGAATCTATAGTTTAAGTTATAATTTATTATTATTGTAATACACACAATTGTTTTATTTTCAAACTAGGCGTGTTACTTCGCTAAATTGAAACAGAAATGGTTTCCAGTAGGATTATAAAGATTGGACACAAATACCCTGCAACATGAAGAGTGAAAGTGCTCGTATTCATTTTTTTCACCCGAGATATAAATAGTTAAATGCATTTATGATTTTAATTGCAGTTATCTGGAAATGGATGAGTATAATAATTGTTTAACGTCGAAATATGAATCTTGGATTAAAGCAAAATAATCCAATTCCAGCGGAAAGCATTAAATAGTCCATTTCCTGTCTTGAGGTTAGTCATATTTATAGTTTTGAACTGAAACGTGGAATATCAATTGGACGAATAATATCGAATTTATTTTGGGGGTAAAAAACAAAATCTAGTTCCCGCCAAAATTAAACGATTATATTTGCATTCATTGGGAAAAGATGATAATATTTTGTTGAGGCATTCGGTTGTAATAGGATAGAGGAATGTATGAAGTGTTGCCCCAAGTCCGAAGTAATTAGCAAGTCTGTCTATCGGCTTATATTAGAACTATCTGGGCCAGCAATGGATCTAGCATTCGCCACCTTAAACCTCTTTTCGCAAGGGATCATCGCCATCAAACGACTCGATCTTCGCCACGGAATTAGTGATTTTAATTAGACATATATTTTGCCGATCGGGATATATTTCTTTAATTATACATGTATTCCTATTAATTTATTTAACAAAATGTTTTGCCCTACTTCATTTAAAATAACTTCATTTGAATGTGATACGTTTACGATCAAATGCATCAGATTTATGCTTAAAAAACATTTTATGTTAAATAGAAGAGGTACTGTAGATTATAAATTAAAATGAAAAAAATTTATTCTCTTAGAGTTTTCACTTTTGCATAAAGTAATTTTATACAAAAGGTAACATATTTCTACTTGAAAGTAAACCTGTTGGCTGTTAATTAAACAATTTACATTACTTTCATACATGTAATTTAATCAGAATTCTATTTAGGCATTCTCTTGTAACAGCAGATGGCGGTAACCATTAGCCATCCTTCAATCATAATAATGTATTAATACACAAAAGAATTCATTCATAGACAGAAGCTTTCAATGTAACCAATATTTAGTGAGATATTAACGGATACATGATTAGCATTTGGGCTATAACCTCATTAGTAGTGAGAGAATTGTATTTCTATATTGTACGATGGATTAGTTAAATCAGAAAGGTAGAATTTCATGGAAATCTTTCGAGTCAATTAATTACAAAAGCGTTGGCTAATAAGATTTCCGATTTGATCACAACCACTCGTGAAATAGCGTGAAATGTGAGAAAAAATCACTCGGAATTCGCATTTCCATTAATTCTAATCTTCTTTTGGGTTTTATATTACCCTACATTTTCAGATTTAAATCTCGTTTAGTGGGAGTCGAAATGAAAGTTAAAATAAGATTTTAGCAAAACATCTCCCGTAGCTGGTCCCTTTCCAATTCCGCTCCAAGCTCCTTATAATAAGTTCGTCAGAGTCTGGGAGACAGAATTTAATTTAACAGTACTCGAAACAGAACAATAATGGGCGACTCGAGATGTTGGGAGCCGTTTTTAACTGAAATAATTTAGGGCTGGAGGGGGAGCCATTTTGAATGGGTGCCTGCTTCATTTGGAGGGTGCTCCTAGACACGGCGCTTTAATCCAAACCGACAACTTTTATACCTCGCGGCAGAAGCACGGCGTTGAATGGGAAACTGTCGCTCTCTCTTACTCTTCCGCCATTATTATTAAAACCCTTTTATTAGATTTCCACTTGGAAACGGTGCGCAAGATGAAACCCTGCGTTTGGCAACAATGATGCCAGGCCTCGCTATTCCGGCCTCCATTAAATGAATTACTTGCGTGCAATTTTTTAACAATTATAACAAAATAGGAGAAATAACCGAATTTTAGAAATTGTGCTGCAGTCCTCTTTATACGAAGAGTCACTGTCCAGCAAAAACTCAGGCCTGATTCTTCAAAATGATAGATTCTTCACAATTATTAAAACACCTTTAGCGGATTTTCATTTTCTTCTCTCAGACCCTGTAGTTCCAAGGAAATCAGTAATTGAGGTTGTACTAATGACGTGATTTTCGAAATAATTCCACAAATGTCCATAGATCCAGCCCAGGAGATAACGGAATTGAGATTCATAATGATATATTTTTATATTAGTCTGTTCAACACTCTAGGAGTTGAAATTTTTGTTTAATCGTTTCCAAACTCGATATTTAATGGTTTTATGAAAAAAGAAAGATTATATTTGTTAATGGAAGAAATCGGACCAGATTCAACAAATCTTTTCTAGATGAGATACATACAAACACGTTCTGACGTTTTTGTTCTTGGACTACTAGAATCAGAGTGATTGGGATAAAAATTATTCTGGTTCATTATAAATTGGAGGTATATTAAATAGTTTTCGATGGAATTAATATATTATATTCAGATATATTTCAGTAATTGTTTTTTCCTTCCGTTCAAGAATATTTCTATATTTGAGCTCTGGATGTTATTAAAATGTAAATTGAGTGAATGATTTTACATTTTCATTTGTATTTATTCACTTATTATTCAGATTTATCTACTGTAAAATTTCACTTGGTAAATCTGATTAGTTTATGCAGCTCCTGCGTGATTGACCTTTTAGCACATTTCCCTTGAAGGAAATCAGCTATTGAGGTTGTACTGATGACGCGATTTTCGAAATTTTTCTTCAAATGTCCATCGATCCTACCCAGGAGATGACGAAAATGAGGTCCGTTCAAAACTGTATATATAT